>JAEMOT010001512.1:5608-62636 GCA_019297695.1 Apostasia ramifera | reverse complement strand
AGAATAATATAGTAATTAAATTAAATAAAAAAATTAATTAAAGAGAGGGGGGAGGGAGGAGGGGCAAAAAGGTAATTTTAGAGGAGAGGGGGGTTGGGCCCGCCGGAGGGGTGGTGTCGGGGGCAATAGCAATTTGCATATAAAAATTATAAAAACTAAAAAAATAAAAAGATTTAATTATTCCTGGGGACCGGAATTCTCGGGAGTCGGCGATGGCACCTCCCTCACGCGTGAAGGCCACCGGCCACCGGCCACCGGCCTCCGGAAGCCACCTCCACGTGCAGTCGTTGGTCGGTCCATCACCTCTATGCTCAGTCGTACGGCCTTTCTATCCGGCAAGTTATTCGTCCGACACGTAATCGAAATTATGGAGAGCTAGCTACATGACTACATCTGTTCTTCGTTGGCTGCTCTGCATCATTACTCGGTTCAACCATGCCTGCACGTTAATCGTCCGACACGTAAAAGTAGGCGTACATTTTTAAAGCATCCCATGTAGTTTCCTATTACGAGGCAAATAAAAATAAAATAAAATAAAATTCACATTTTATTGAATTAAATTTTATATTTAAAATAAATTTATTTTTATATAAATTTGTGTAATAAAATATATATATATATACATATATATGTGTAACATCCGGGTGCTATTAATTTTAATTTTAGAGAACTATCTTATTTAAATATTTCTTTAAAAATCACTCATCTGCAATTCAAGTACATTTAATTATGAAATTTTTTATCAATATTAATCTCACAAATTTCTCCAAAATGCTCCCCTCTTATTTGGATCATACTATTTATTTATACATTTCAAAAGGTCTTATCTATTTTTGATGTAATACAATTTATTCATCTATTTCTCTACTCAGAAGCTTGCTATAAGAACCGCTTTTTATCCGAGTGATTTCGATTTAATTATATGAATATCGCCTGAACAATCACCTCATTCTCTTTAATCACAAGCTGTCATAATATATATTGCGCATATCACATAATTTATTAAAAATAATAAACATTTATGTATCAATAAAAAAATATATGTAATAGATATAAACTAAAAGATATTTCTGTCTTATATATAAACTAATAACTAAACTATAATACACTTTTAACTAGCTATACTGATATAATAGAAGATAAAAGAAGATACTATAAAGTTTCTAGTTAGTAATTTTCATTTCAAAAGCATTATATTCGATTCAAAATTGAAATAGAATAATTAAAAATAAATAGTATGAGCCAAATAAATGATTAAATATTTTATCATCTTATAGGTAGTAGCACAACAAAGCAGTCGTAGATGACAACCGTAAAAGATTAGTGATATAAAAATATTGATCAACAATCTTAGACCATTTAAGTGTGTAACTCAAAAAAAAAAATATATGTGTATATATATATATTTTATTTTTATTTTTTCAAATATAACTTAAAACACTTGATGTCGGCAATTGTAACATATAATAAAAAATTCCTCGGGAAAAATTTAATATAAAATTAATTTTTTTTTTATTTATGAAAAAGGCGACTTTGGTAGCCTTGTGGGCCCCGCCGCTCAACCGTCTATAAACCGTAACCACCGCACAGCAGTCGCCTCGCATCTCCGTTGCGGTTCTGTAACAACTCTGTCTTGTCTCTCTCCTAGCCAATCCCCTAATGGCGCCAAGCTTAAACAAGGGCTCCAACGACATCTGCTCCGGCGTCGACGATGACCCCCAATCGCCGGTTTTCGCCTTCAAGCCCAGCGACGGCAATCGCCGCAGCCTCGCCGCCGGCAACCACCACTTCCTCCACGACGTGCCGTCAAACATCCTCCTCACCCCGGCCGCCGAGGCCCTTAAGTCGAAGAAGCCCGACGCCGCAGCCGCAGCAGCAGCTGGCGGCGGCTGCTTCATCGGCTTCGCCTCCGGCGAGAGCTCTAGTCGCCACGTCATCCCCTTAGGCCGCCTCGCTGGCATCCCCTTTATGTCCATCTTCCGATTCAAGGTCTGGTGGACCACCCTCTGGACCGGCTCCTCCGGCGGCGATCTCGAGCACGAGACCCAATTTCTCCTCCTCGACCGCTCCGTGGCCGGCCGCCCCTATGTTCTCATTCTCCCCATCGTCGACGGGGATTTCCGCGCCTCGCTCCAGCCTGGTTCAGGCGACTCTGTTGACCTCTGCCTCGAGAGCGGCTCCTCTGCCGTCAGAGGCTCCTTGTTCAACTTCCCCGTCTACATCCACGCCTGCGACGACCCCTTCACCCTCGTCGGCGACGCCATGAGAGTTGTACGGGCCCACCTCGGCACCTTCAAGCTCCTAGAGGAGAAGACCCTACCCCCGATCGTCGACAAGTTCGGCTGGTGCACGTGGGACGCGTTCTACCTCAACGTCCACCCTGCTGGCGTCCGTCAGGGCGTCGAGGGCCTCTCCGCCGGGGGATGCCCCCCAGCGATGGTCCTCATCGACGACGGCTGGCAGACTATTCTCCGCGACGATGAACCCATCACGGAGATCGGTGGGATGAACCACACCGCCGCCGGCGAGCAGATGCCATGTCGGCTTGTCAAGTTTCACGAAAACGATAAGTTTAAGGGCTACCGGAGCAGGCGGGACGGCGCCGCCGGAATGGGGGCGTTCGTGAAGGACTTGAAGGATGAGTTCAGGAGCGTGGAGAACGTGTACGTGTGGCATGCGTTGTGTGGATATTGGGGAGGGCTGAGGCCGGTGGCGCCAGGGATGCCGGCGGCGAACCTGGTGACACCCAGGCTGTCGCCGGGGCTGCAGAAGACGATGAAGGACCTAGCCGTGGACAAGATTGTCAACAACGGGGTTGGGCTTGTGCCGCCGGAGCTCGCCGGCGAGCTCTACGAGAAGCTGCACTCCCACTTGGCGGCGGCGGGAATTGACGGCGTCAAGGTAGACGTCATTCATGTAAGTGCTCTTCTGCTCCAGTGTATTCTTTTAGCGTTTTTTTCTATAAAAATAGATTTTGTTTTTTGAAAAATGGGAAAAAGGAATTTTGTTTTTTGGTAAATAAAAACTGTTCAAAAATGTAATTTAACAACTTATAGAAACATTATGCTTTTACGCAATAAATATTTTGGGATAGGTTATAATTACATTTAACATCTTTTTTTGGAATTTGTATTTAAAGTTTTGAGGTATTAATTTTAAATTTATTATTAGATTGTCTTTCTATTTTTTTTTGTTAAATTTCATTTAATATAAAAAAAATTATTTCATCATTAAAAAATGAATTAAATTTTAAATAAATTAAAACATTTTTACTAAAATATGTTTTAAATGTCAAATAAAATGTTGGCATTTAAATTAAACAAAAAATAAAATATAAGAAATAGTTTCCAACTAAACATGCCTTATTATCTTTGCATTTAATATAAATAAAAAACTTTTGACTTTTGGGCCAACCTTCATTTCTTCCACCCGTTTCTACATTCTAAACTGTTTCTGGCACAGTTCCGTTTGTGGGTCCCACTCTATCACACCTACAGCTTTGATCCCATTCGGCGCGGCGCCGCCCCGCTTAGTATCTCTAAGATTCGCGATCCCTCGCCCTTCCGCACTATCTCTAATCATTTGACCTTGGTCCGCAGATCCTGGAGATGCTGTGCGAGGAATACGGCGGAAGAGTCCACCTGGCCAAGGCATACTTCAACGGGCTAACCCAATCCGTCCAAAAGCACTTCAACGGCAACGGAGTCATCGCCAGCATGGAGCACTGCAACGACTTCATGCTCCTCGGCACCCATTCCATCTCGCTCGGCCGAGTCGGTACGAACGACCCATCAAAAACGTACCCAATCTGATTCGACCCAATGATGACCTTTTGATTACCCATTAATAATTTAACAGGTGATGATTTTTGGTGCACCGACCCGTCAGGTGACCCGAACGGCACTTATTGGCTTCAGGGCTGCCACATGGTGCACTGCGCGTACAATAGCCTTTGGATGGGCTGCTTCATCCTCCCGGACTGGGACATGTTCCAGTCTACACACCCCTGCGCCGCCTTCCATGCTGCCTCTCGCGCTGTCTCCGGCGGTCCAGTCTACGCCAGCGACTCCGTCGGTCGCCACGACTTCCGCCTCCTCAAGACCCTCGTCCTCCCCGACGGCTCCGTCCTCCGCTGCGATCGCTATGCGCTCCCCACCAGGGACTGCCTCTTCGCCGACCCCCTGCATGACGGTGAGTCCATGCTCAAGATCTGGAACCTCAACAGCTGCACCGGAGTCCTTGGGGCCTTCAATTGCCAGGGCGGTGGGTGGTCGCCATCGGAGAGGAGGAACAAGTCGGCCGCGGAGTTCTCCCAGCCGGTGACCGCCAAACTTCGGCCGGCGGACATCGAATGGAGTCAGGGAAAGAACAAGATCCTCGGAAGCGGCGTGAGACTCTTCGCCGTCTATTTCTATCGGGAGCAGAAGATGGCCCTCATGAAACCCCACGACGAGGTGGTGATCACGCTGGAGCCCTTCAACTACGAGCTGCTCACCGTGTCTCCAGTGATCGATGTCATCTTCTCCGGCCAGGCGGTGCAATTCGCGCCAGTCGGGCTGACGGAAATGATGAACTCTGGCGGCGCTGTTCAGTCAGTGGAGTTTGCTGGACGACCAGATGAGCAATCGGTGGTGGTGGTGGTGGAGGTGAAGGGAGTGGGGGAGATGAAGGCCTTCTCGTCGGAGAAACCGTCGGCCTGCCGAATCGACGGAGTAGACGCCCGGTTCAGTTATGTGGACCAGATGGTTACAGTTCAGGTTCCGTGGTCCGGTTCATCTTCCAAGCATTGTGTAGTCCAATATTTATATTAATGGGCCTGGCAATTGAAAGCCCATTAATATTTATATTAATGGGCCTGGCAATTGAAGGCCCATTAATAATTAAATAATTTTAATGTAAGTATTATAATTGATGTGCTGTTTGTTGTATTTATTCAATATATGTGAATATGTGTAACCCAAAAATATGTGAATATGTGATGTGCTTAAAGGCTAAGGAGTCCAGCTTTAGTCCCAATGAAATTCTAATCAACTATATATCCATCGGGTTCCAATCAATTTTTGAGTTAAAAATCAAATTTAATTTTAACTTTCATTATTTATTTAAATATTTATGTATACTAAATAATTCTTTTCATAAAATTATATAGCTATATATATATAAGTATTTTTATATGAAGTTATTTATAATACGTTTAAATATTATTTATTTTTAAATAATTTAAATAGTATTTTAAAATTAAAATTTTATAAATTTCTTATAAATTATTTAAATATATCATTAAATCAAATAAATATTTTTTCTAAATAATATAATATAAATAAAAAAATTTTATAAAAAAATTCTTATTATCTAAAAAACTACTTCTGTCTGAATAAGTATTAAAATTTCTTTATTAGTTTTATCACCATCAATAGGTTGACACATTGCTGGTGCTTGGCTGGCAATGGTTCATTATTAAAGTAACATAAATATATAGAGAAAGAAAAGCTAAAAAAAAACTAAGAGAAAAAAAGAAAAAACTTTAAGATTTTGAAAAGAAAATTAGAGGAAGCTTAATTCTATTTATAACTCATCAAGTAAGTTGATTTTTCATAACATATATTTATGAATTTGTTGTATCTGTATCCGCGCCAACACATTTGAAGTGTACACATGGAGGTTTACGTGGTAGGAACTCAAGGGAAATTTGGCGACGGACCAAAGATATACGTCGAACTGTCATTAACGAACGCCCCATGCTGAACTACTCGCACAGTCAAGGTCGGCCATATAAGGCCACGATACTCGTTCGCCCACAGTTGCCGCCGCCTTAGCCTAGTGGAATCTGTCACATCAGCACGGTTTTTAGTGTAGATTCCCGTCAGTCGTGCCGATCGAAAGCACGCATGCCCTCGCTACTACCAACGGTCTTCTCAGGGGGCCAACAAGTATGGGCTCAGCAGTATGGAGCTATGAATTATAATATTCTGACCCAAAAACTCATTGTACCCTATTATGGCTCATTTATAAGTACTTCTGGACAGAGATCCAGAAAGGAGAGGAACAAACTAAGCTTGTATTCTTTGCTTTTTTCTTGTACTGGTCTCTTGACCAAACCCCTTTCCGAGCAGTAGTGAAGCCTTCTTTCTCTCACTCCTTGGTGGACGTAGGGGAACCTATCCCTGACCACCTTAAACTCTTGTGTTTTTTTGGATGTCTCTGGACCCCTCTACTCTTGTATTCTAAATATCGTGATCGTCGATCTTTGAGACACTTTATCTCCCTTCTTCAATGCAATATCAGAAATCCTGTATCAATAATTTAGTGCCCTTATGCATGACCAAACCCTACCCCCTCAATCACTCACAGAAGAAACCCACGGCGAAAACCCCCCGGCAGTCGAACAACAGACAGCACCCGTGCCTCAGCTGGATGCTTGTGCGAGCGATTGCCAACTCTAAGCTCTCACACATGCGGTGGTCATGCTCTCCCAAACGATGAACGCTTTCCTCACCAATCTCCCAACTCCCCTTCAACAACAGACACTTCTCCCTTTGGCCCTACTGCTTGAGGGCTCTATCCCTATTCCGTCGAGCGCGGAATGCCATGAATTGTCCCCTGAAGAGGCCAGCACCCACGCCAGCGTGGAGAGTCACCCTAAACTATACCCTCCAGCTCCTCCGATAAGTACGATCTTCTTACCCACAGTAATGGCGGCACCCACGCCCCGCAGCTATAAGGCTCCCAAAGTCAATGACTACGACGGCCGCACCGACCCAGCGCAGCATGTCCAGCGCTTCGAGAACGCCCTGGCAACGGACGATCCTATTTCAGACGTATACAAGTGCTGTCTGTTCAGAAACACCTTGACGGGCCTGGCGTTGGATTGGCTCAACGAAATCCCTCAAGGGTCCATACAAAGTTTTAAGCAATTCGACGAGCAGTTTTGCACCAAATTTGTCATGTCGAAGACTACCTCCCGAACCATCCATGAACTCTGACAGATAAAATAACGCCCCATTCGCGAGTATGTTAACTGTTTCTCGAAGATGAATGCGGAAACAAAGGATACCACTGACGATAGATCAACCATGATCTTTGTTCACAGCATATTGCCAAGGAAGTTATAAGACTCCTTCGTGGACGACATGCCAAAGCGCTTATGGAGGTAAGGGCCCGAGCCGAAAAGCGCATCCATCTGGAGGATGCAAAAGCCCTAAAGGCAGACGCCAGGAAAGCAGACGCCTCGCCTCAAAGAAGAAGGGCGACACTCTGAAGTCGAAACAGAGCACCCCTAGGAGAAATTTTTGAGATAGGAAATTTGCTCCTTCTCATGGAAAGTGCATGTTCTATGGTGATTCTCCGGGCAGTTCGACACCGGTGTATATCATCGAGGAGATATTCTTGATCCTAAGGGACAAAGGGTTCATCCAGAACCGGGGTGAACGACAACCACCCCAATCGGGCGAGAACCCGACGAAATACTGCAAGTTCCACTAGAACTACGACCACCTCCTGCATGATTATCGCTCTTTTCGGGCACTCGTTAATGAATATATAGAGAAAGACTTCCTCATTGTCTACAAAAAGGTCGAAGCCCTGATCAACACAGGGAGCTCAGTCGACATTCTCTACCTGCATGCCTTTAAAGAAATGGGTGTCGGCCCCTGCAAGCCCCTCCCCCTCCCCCTCCCCCCTTCCATGACAATATCTAGCTTCTCTGGGGACGTCTACCGACCTGCAGGCTATGCATCGCTCCACGTCACCCTCAAAGATGGCTCCAGATGAGAGACGAAGCAAGTTGACTTCATTCTCATCAATGCGCCCTTCGGGTACAATGCAATTCTCGGGCGGCCTTCGATGGCAGCGTTCCGTATGGTTCGCTCCACCTTCCACCTATGCATCAAGTTCCCCACACTGTCCGGCGTTGCCATTATTAGGGGTGACAAATTGGGAGCTAGGAAATGTTTCGAGATCAACTCTCGCCTCCATATAGATTACCTGGACCCTAGGGGCCACACTCCGCCTCCTGTTGACCAAGATGATCATGTAACCGTCTCTGACAAAAAATCTGTACTAATTTCTAAAGACTTTCCTGAAAATAAAAAGCCTGCTTTAGTAGCACTACTTTTTGAGTACTTCGATGTCTTTGCTTGGGGACCTGGGGATATGCCTGGGATAGATCGCAGCGTAGCCGATCACAGGTTGAGCCTTAAAATAGACGAAACTCTTGTCAGACAAAACAAAAGGAATTTTGGAGGCAAAGAGCAACGAGCCATCAGGGAAGACGTCGAAAAGCTCCTCGCAGCCGGCTTCATCAAGGAGATCACATACCTGTCATGGCGGGCAAACATCATGGTCGTAAAGAAGAGTACGGGAGAAATGGCAAATGTGTTTGGACTTCACTATAACTTGAACAAAGCCCGCCCCAAGGATTTCTACCTTTTGCCGAAGATAGACAAGCTTGTCGACTCTTCGGCGGGCTATTCGGTAATGAGTTTCGTAGATGCCTTCTCCAGCTACCACCAAATTCGAATGACAGAAAAAGACGAAAAGCACACTTTGTTATTGGATGTTGGGCAGTTCGACACCGGTGTACATCATCGAGGAGATATTCTTGATCCTAAGGGACAAAGGGTTCATCCAGACGGATGGCACTTTGGCCATGTCGAGCACAAATTGTTTCTCTATTGATTTCAACCTAGACGGGTACTCATGGCCATCAATAGATTCTGCAGCTGGATGGTTATGAAAACCACAGACAACCCTTAAACCCCACATCACACCTTTTGGAGGTATTGGTATACCTCGCAGCTCGAATGGACATTCACATTTTCTTGTCCCAGTATTCCTTTTTACGGATTGCCCATCAACAAAATACCGTGGCATTTTGTACTTTCCTCCCCTTTCACACGACAAATGACTCTTTGGCAACTTGCCGCCTTTTAAATTAGCAGAATTTTTAATCACCACCACAATACCATTTTCCAGACCAACTGTCTTCACCCAATTTATCATATCTTCTCTACATTCAAATAGCTATATAAAATAAAATATAAGAACTCAATTTGCTGCATTGAAAATAAATAAGGCATATGTATAAAACAAAGATAATAACTAACCTGATCTGTCGTAAATTCGGCTGTATAATCGCGATTGTTGTTGGAGATGCTTTCCCCACTAGAAACATTATTCTTAAATGAGCAACTATCTGAAAATGAACCGAAATTATAGTTATCCATGATTTCGGTAGGAGAATTTTTTTCTACGAAGAGAAAATAAGAGGCTCAAAGGGAGAGATCAGGGGTAGGATGTGTGACAAAGTATTTTGCAACTTATAACCTCTTCCATTATATAGCCAGAACTTATTAGATGTTGGTCTCATTGGTCAACTTATGCAGATTTGATTCTGTTATTCTAATCAAATCAATATCTTGAAAAAGCAGATTTGATTCTTCAGTAATTTGTCAACATATGCAGATTTGATTCTTTAGTAAGTTGTCAATATATGCAGATTTGATTCTATTAATCTAATCATATCAATATCTTGAAAAAGCAGATTTGATTCTTCAGTAATTTGTCAACATATNAAAAAAAAATTAATTCTTTAGTGAGTACAAAATAATTTAATTAATTAAATTTAATAAATAAGAAAAATAATTAATTAAATTTAATGAACAAGAAAAGTATAATAATTAAATTAAATAAAAATTATAATTAATTCAACAGAGTGTTCTAAAAAAACTAAATAAATTCGAATGACAGAAAAAGACGAAAAGCACACTTCGTTTATTACAGATTAGGTGCTACAAGGTTATGCCTTTCGGCTTGAAGAATACAAGAGCAACATATCAGCGGATGGTCGATAGCGTCTTCAAAAATCAAAAAGGGCGCAACGTGGAAGCCTGTGTGGATGACATCCTAATCAAAAGTAGAAGTGGGGAGGAACATCTCGATGACCTCCGCGAAATGCTCGTCACCTGCTGTACCTACAACATTAAGTTAAATCCACTAAAAAGCATTTTCGGAGCAAGATATGACAAATTCTTAGGCTACATGGTGTCAGACAGGGGGGGATCGAGGCGAATCTCGAAAAGATACAAGCTATTCTTGAGATGGACCCGCTGCGAACAACCGCGAACAGTATGCAGCGTTAAATGGAAGGGTCACCACTCTCAATAGGTTCATATCCACATCTGGAGAACGGTGCCTTCCATTCTTCAAGGTCCTTCGAGGAGAGTATGCAGCGTAGAATGACGACGGCAAGCGGGCCTTTGAGTCGCTGAAAAGGTATCTGCTCTCGCTGCCACTCCTCTTTGCCCTGCTCCCAGGCGAGAACCTCCTCCTTTACATCAACACCACCGACAACTCAGCATCGGCGGTCCTCGTCCTCGAAGAAGCAGGCCGGCAACGCCCTATTCACTATGTCAACCACATTCTGCATGGCACCGAGCTAAGGTACCCTCCTCTCGAAAAGCTTTCTTTTGCGCTAATAGTTGCTGCCCGCAGGTTGCGCCACTACTTCCAAGCCCACTTCATCAAGGTGGTGACCGACCAACCCCTTCGTAGAGTGCTCTACTCCCCCGAAGTCTCCGGAAGGTTGCAGGAGTGGGCCATGGAGCTCTTGGAGTTCAACGTGGATTTCTTTTCCAGATCAGCCTCGAAGAGCCAGGTGCTTGCCGATTTCGTCATTGAACTGGCCACCACAGAACAACCGGAACCCTTAGAGAACCAGCTGCCCTGGACCTTCTATATCGACGGAGCTTCTAGAGAACACATCAAGGGATCATCATCGTCCTCACTAGCCCATGGGGGATCCGACTCTAAAGATTAGGGAAGATAAGGTTCCCCATCACGAACAATCAAGCTGAGTATGAGGCTCTTATTGTCGGACTTAAGTTTGCCAAAGGTCTTGGAGCGCAATACCTCCGCATATACGACGACTCCAAGCTGATAATAAACCAGTTGAGGGGGACCTACCAGACGAAGGATGGGATACTCAAGAAGTATTTGCAGTTGGCCAAGAGTCTCCTGCAGTATTTCGCCCAGGCTCTCCTACTTTACATTCCCCATGAAAGGAACTCTCTTGCAGACAAGCTGGCCAAAGAAGAAAGGGGGGATGCCCAAGACATCCTGACACCAGTCTATGATGACCATGAGATTTTCAATGTCAATCCCAACCCCGAAAGTTGGATAGACGAAATCCTACGGTTCCTTCAGACTGGGGAACTCGCCCGAAAACTCCAGGTAATGGCTGCAAGGTATGTCTTATTACAGTGGGAACAATTCAGGTGCTGCTATTCGTGGGCCCTAGCAAAATGCATTTGTAAAGAAGACTTCAGGACTGTCCTCGAACATATCCACTCCGACGAATGTGGGACCCATGCTGCCGGACGGAATCTCGCTCTGCAGGTCCTGCGCTGGGGATACTATTGACCAAGCATCCACAAGGATGCCAAAGAGTTGGCCAGAGGTGCCCCCAATGTCAAGTCTACTTGAACATCCCAAGGCAACCTACGGTGCAACTGTAGCCTCTAGTAACCTCTTGGCTCTTTTCGATGTGGGGGCTCAACTTCTTGGGACCCTTTACGAGATCCGACAAAAATCTGCGACACGTGCTGTTGGCAACGAATTATTCCTTGAAGGCCAAGGCAATGGCGCAGCCAACTGGCGTCGGTGTGAGAAACTTCATATAGACAACTTATATGCCGATTCGAGATTCCCCTCTCCCTGGTCTGTGACAACGGAACGGCCTTCACAAGCCACGCCGTTCGAGATCTCTACACCAAAATGGCATAAATCTCAAATTTGCATCGGTTCGTTAGCCCCAGTCAAACAGGCAGGCCGAGGCGACGAACAAAAACTTCCTCGAAGCTCTAAAGAGACGACTCGAAGGGGCCGGGTCATCTTGGGCTGCCGAGCTGCCAGCAGTAATTTGGGGGCTCAACTACATGCAATTGTCGCTACGGGTCAAATGTCGTACTCCCTAGTTTTCGGCGGGGAAGCACTCATCCCAGTTGAACTGGAGGGCTCTCCTTGAATGGCAACAACAGAATGACGGCAGCAGAAGACTAGAGCTCAACCTTCTCGAAGAGAGCAAAGAATCAGCCGCACTCCAGCAAGCCGAACACAGACGACAGATCACGAAATACTACAACAAGCACGTCTTAAGAAGGCCATTCCAAGAAGGCGACCCTGTCTTGAAGCCAAAAAATGCCGCCAGAAGGGATATGGCATCAAGAAAGCTCGATTCCAATTTGGAAAGGCCCTTCATCGTCCGCAACGTGCTAGGACCGAACACCTACAGACTGGCAACACAGAACGACTCCCTTCTTCCTAGAACATAGAGCGGTAATGATCTTAAAAAATTCTATTTATAAAAACATTGTAACCCTTTTGCAATGCATAGTTATAATGCAAAACGCTATTACTCAAATTCTAACTTAGTACCTAGGTGACTGACAGTCAAGGGGACACCTCTTCTTGAAATTCTAGGCCACTTAAATTCTAACTTAGTGCCTAGGCGACTAGCAGTCAAGGGCACACCTCTTCTCGAAGTCCCAAGCCACTCAAATTCTAATTGTGCATAGGCAGTCACATTCAAGGGCACACCCCTTCTCGAAGTCCCAAGCCACTCAAATTCTGACTTAGTGCCTAGGTGACTGGCAGTCAAGGGCATACCCCTTCTCGAAGTCCCAGGCTACTCAAATTCTAATTGTGCCCAGGCGACTAGCAGTCAAGGGCACAACCTTTCTCGAAGTCCCAGGCTACTCAAATTCTTAGTGCCCGGGCGACTGGCAATTAAGGGAACACCCCTTCTCGAAGTCCTAGACTATTTCATTTTAACTTAGTAAATTTTTCCTAACAATGAAAACTCAGAACAGTCAAACATCCATTCACAATGAAACTATTCCAAAAAAAAAAAACAGCATAAGTAAAAAGAACTATTCTTCTATTAAAGAAATCCTTTACAATGATTCTGAATTACAAAAAAGAAAAGCAAAAATTACATCTCGCTATCCCTCCTCGAAGTCTCTGAGGGGGAGTCTACTTCGATGTTGGCACCCGAGGTACAAGGGAGCCCCTCCAGTGAATCCCACAAACGAAGAGGCGACACGACTAGTAGCTCCTCCGTGGCCTCCCTTTCCCAAACGTCTGACTCTTCCTCCAACACAGGACTCCCTCCGACGACCTCTTCCATCCTCGCCATCTCAGCCTCGGTAGGAGGACGGGTACTTTCAAGTGCGAGATGAAGGCGAACTTCTTCTCCAACCGCTCTGCCGACATCTTGAAGTATTGACACTTGTATGAATGACTCTTCGAGCGGATGCACTCGTCCATGTCCAGCCCTTCGAGGTTGTCACGCCACACCATTCCCCGGTCAAGGAGAGCCAAACGCAACATGTTCATCGAGCTCTCCAGCGCCTCCTAAACGATCGCCTTGAACCAGCGCCTCCTAAACGATCGCCTTGAACTCCAGCAAATGTCGAAATTCGGCGACTCCCTCCTGGCGGGCCTCCTCGTGACTCTGGTTGAGGGCCTCCTCTAAAAGCCGCTGGAGCTCAGCTTCCCGGCAGTTGGACTCTTTAAGGCCCTGCATGGCCGAGCAAAGGCGCTTTTCGGCGAGGTGGTGCTGGCGCTCTAACTCCAAGAACCTGAGCTCCAGCTCCTTGGCCTTTCTCTCCCGCACCATCAATTCCTTTCTGAAAGCCCCCTGCACCTCCTGTAGTTGCAAAACATGGATATTACAAACGGCCATAAGTGAAGGACTTACCGCCCTCGCTAGATCCGCACTTCTGACGCTAAGTGTAGTCATGGAATCCGGATGCCCCAGTTTGGGAACGTGCCGTGGAAGCTCACCTCAAAGAGTCTCCCTAGACTCCTCGACACTTTGATCAGCCGATGTCGTCTCTCCCTCGGCTCGAGTATCCACGAAAAGCTCGCCACCCTCACGCTCCTTTTTGACGTCGTCACTGACCTGGATGTCGTCGATACACGCCAGGTCAGGCTCTCCCCCATCGAAACCGGCAGCCATGGCCGAAGAGGCCCCCTCTACCGGCGTCATTCTCCTCCTCTGAGCCGGTGGCTGGGATGGGTAGGCCCTGCCGTGAGGGACTCTTTTGCTCCCAATTTGGCGGAGATGAAACCACGCTAGTTCGAGCTGCAGGCGGCCTATCAAGAAGGAGCGTTAGCACTAAACTAAGATCGAAGAAAGGCTTAGAAGATCTCACTTGTATAAGACCGCACATCGTTCTCCAACTCCCGTAAGTAGTCTTCCACCGCTCAGAAGTAGGGGTTTTCAAAGCCGATTCCTTCCCAAACGAACCGTGCTTCGCCGACTCTCCGGCGGACAACAAAACTCACTTCCTTAGGGTCAACGAAGAAGAACCTCTTGTACTAGTCTGCAAACCCAGTGTCCCTTACATTGAATACCTGGCAGTACCACCCTTTCAGAACGAAACACCCAAGTAGGGGGGGGGGGATTGCCTTCTATCAAAAGACCGCCTTGAAGATCTCAATATCCTAGGGGATCCTTCGACACTGCAGCTTCTTGATCAGGCAGTAGATCATTGTCACCGCGTTCGGAGGGAGCTGCATAGGGATGATGCTGAAGTGATTAAAGACGTTCACAAACTATGGTTGAAATGGAAAGAATAGCCCGCCGCAGAGGTGGTGGAGGCAGACTGCGATCTTCCCATTCGGCGAGGACGTGAACGTCGCATTCGCTAAGGGGAACTCCAGCCCTATCTTAGGATCTCTCCCCCAAACCTGCTCAACCTTCGCATCAAAAGTATGCGGAGGAAGGCAACACAGCTCTCCAGCCACAGCCCGAAAGTCGTCCCACATCTCCTTCGCTCGGCTGCGCGATTTCTTGGCCATTGTAATCACACAGAAGCAGTGGGGACCATTGCAGCCGCAGGGTCTTTTATAGCCTCTGACCCAACTGTTCCACTTCCCGAGGCTGCAATTTGATTGCCCGATCCTATCAATCTAGAAATTAAGGCCTATTAGGCACGAGTGTCCCCTCGGTCCCCTCAACAGTCACATCGCTAAATTCAAAATTCAAATACCAATGACACTTTGAAAAGAAAAACATTTCATTGAATAACTTCTTTTTGATAGGCATTCAAACAAAAAAAAAAAGAAAAAGAGAAAGGAAGAACAAGGAGAGGGAGAGACCTTAAGGGGGAGGAAGCCAGAATTCCGGCGCCGAAAGAAGACCCCGAACAGCTAAGGCGAAGTCCGTTCGACAACGGTTCTCCTCGACTAGCTCTTCAGTGCAAGTCTCCAAGGCAGCTTTCTCCTTTTTGAGTAGTTCAATCTGCATCGCCGTCGCTTTTAGATCGCTTTCCTGCCGAGCGCACTGCGACTCGAGGTCGGCAATCGCCTTCTCCGATTTCATGGGCTCCAACCTCCGAAGGAGCGCCAGAGTCTCGTCGATCTTCTGTTTGAGCGTCGCCCCTTACTCCTCGCTTGCGGCATGCTCTTCGATATGGTTGAGACAACGACAGATATTGCGAGCGAAAACCTGTGTAGTGGAGCATCCGGAGATAGCCTCCGGCTGGGTCGACACCGCAGAGACACCTAGGAGAACTGTATACCTGGGCATTGGGCGGGTGGCCCGATGGCCTAGCCAAAGTCCGATAAATTTTGAACGAGTTTGGTTAACTATTTTGGCTCGTAAGTCGGGCTAAGCCCGGTTAAGTTCGATTTATGCCAAACCCGACCCGCCCATTGCCCAGGTCTACTTCTCAAATCTCGGACTTCTAATTAATTATCCTTATTGATTTATATTATTTTTATGATAATGTTGATCTTTTTTTTAAAGTTTATTTATGTGTGTAAGGTGTAATTAATGAGAAATTTACGCTTTGATTTATATTTTTAAGATATATTGATTTATTGCTGTTATTATTAGATGAGTCTTATATAATTTGATTGATGATCTGTGTTACTTTATAAAGTTCAAAATAATAACTTAAATTTTTATCATTAAATATTCTAATATATTAATTTAACATCCGTTAGACATCACTATTCACTAATTTGTTTAACTATTTTAAATTAATGTCTTAGATAAAATATTATAGGATTTTAGTAATTACAATTAAATAAAATTATACTAATATGTAATTATGGAAGACGTAAATAGCAATATAGCATGGCAGAATGCCTAGAACTTAAATTTATGTTTGGATATAAATTTTAAGCTTTTTGAGCCCGTGGGTAACTCGGCTTGCACATTGGGCGGGTTTAGTAATAAAAGTAAGCCCGTAAGCCGGGCAAAGCCTGGCTCGAGCTCGATTTGACTTAGTCAAAATCCGATTAAGCTCGGCACGCCCATTGCCCAGGTCTAGCCAACTGTCGAAGCTGGAGGAGGCGGAACAGACACGAATGACCCACGGTCCAGCTTCCACGACAGGTGGCACTTCATCGTCCGCCAGGGTGATGATGTTCTCCACTGGCAAGATCGTATGGACACCCTCGCTCCGCTCCCCAAGAGAAGGTCTCGGCATAGTGCGTGCGACACCCCTCGAATTGCTAGTCTCAGCAGCAGTCCTCCCTGAACTAGAGAGGTTAATTCGAGGCCTCTTTAGAGCTTCCTTGCGAACTGCGAGCCTCCAAGAAGACGCTTGCCTCGCTTGTGAGGAGCGCCTAGCATGTGGGATCTCATCCTCCACGTCCTCAGACATGTTGTCATGTAAAGGCATTTTTTCTTTTTTCTTTTTTTCTCACATCCAAAAGTGGTTCCAAGCACTAGCCTGCGGGCGGTTTATAAAGAATCTCGCCGCTTACGTGGCGACTGCAGAGGGAGGCACGTGCATCAATGCACGTCACATAAAAGTTAGCAGGGTGACATGTTGTATCTGGATCCGTGTTAGCACATCTGGAGCACACATGTAGAAGCTTATGTGACAAGAGCTCGAGAGGAATTCGGCGGCGGACTAAAGACAAAAGGCACACGCCGAACTGCCGTAAACGAACGCCCCATGCCGAACTACCCGCACATTCAAGGCCGGCCATACCAGGCTACGATACTTGTTCGCCCACAGCTGTCGTTGCCTCGGCGTAGTGGAATCTGTCATGTCATCACGGTTCTCAGTGTAGATTCTCGCCATTCACACCGATCGAGAGCCCACATGCTCTCGCCACTATCAACGGTCTTCTCGGGGCTGATAAGTATGGGCTCAGCGACATGGAGCTAACAATTATAATATTCTGGCCCGAAAACCTACCATACCCTATCATGACTCACCTATAAGTACTTCTGGACAGAACTTCAGAAGAGAGTGGCACAACTGAGTTTGTATTCTCTACTTTTTTCTTGTACTGGTCTCTTGACCAAACCCCTTCCTGAGCACTAGTAAAGCCTTCTTTCTCTTACTCCTCGGTAGACGTAAGAGAACCTATTCCTGAACCACCTTACATCCTTGTATTTTTCTGGATGTCTTTGGACCCTTCTACTCCTGTATTTTGAACATCGTGACCATTGATTCTCAAGGCACTTTATCTCCCATCTTCAATGTAATACCAGAAATCCAGTATCAACAGAATCTATTAATTTTTAAATTAATTTTCATGTATTAATAATGTAAATAGCATGTTATTAACTTAAATAACTTTTCATGATGTTAAAAAATTGAGTAACATAAGTAAATGAATAAAGGTTCAGTGGCTAGATAGCAAATTATATTTCTATAGTTTTATGTTAATCTACTTTGTTATGTTAACAAATATATTAACTATGTGATTTAATACATTTGGTGTCAAATTAATATATGGTAATTTTTCTATTACTTTCAAATGAGGTTTTACAAACTATGAAATATATTAATGCTACCTAATGTGAGTATTGAAATTTTGAGTTCTATTTATGAACTATACTGTGATTGCTTGTGAATGAACATAAAAATATTATATGTTGAAATAAAAATGTTTAGCTAATATATGGAGTAAGTTTATTGCATATTTATACAATTATTATCTATTTTTGATTTCAAGAGTGCTATGAAGCCTAGTCAAATAAATTATAAGATTTTAATCCCTAGTTTGATATATGAACACCGTAACTTATTATGTGGATAGACTTCATTAGTGCTCAAAGACATTTTATGTGGCCCATAATGAAATCTGCATATTAGAGCAAAATCTTAATTAAGATATATGTATATGTTCCTTATTCGAATATGTCTAAAATCTCTGACTAGTAGATTATATGTTGTTTTCTCATCTGTGTATATTTGATGTGGTATATATGTATTACATTTTACCTAATTGTGGCATATGAATTTACTTATTTCGTGCATAAAAAATTATTATAAATAAAAAAATAATAAACATGTTTACAAGCACAATAAACTAAGTATCTTTGTGTATTCATTAAATTTGTTGTCAAAAGTTCTTAATAATTTTTTAAAACTAAACATGATTAATTAACTAATTAATAATTTAAGCATGATTTTAAAAAAATAACAAATAGAGCATGTTTTGGACGACACCGTTACTGGCGCCGTTAGCGCAGAAGTAGCCCGGTGGGCGGGCAACTTCTGTTAATATAGAAGTCGCCCGGCGCGCGGGCGACTTATGTATTAACAAAAGCCTGGCGCGGCGGCGACTTATGTCCACCAGAAGTCGCCCGCCGCGCTAGACTTCTGTCCACCAGAAGTCTAGCGCGGCGGCTCTACTTTATGGAGAGGACGTTCTGACTTTGTTCAGCAGCCACAGTTAGTCAGTGAGGACGATGCTGATGCATTGAGGATGTACATGGATTGGTACAGATCTTGAACACGTCTTTCTCTTGTGTTCGCCGAAGTAGAGCCGCCTACTTCATATTGTCCTTCGGCGCCAGTTGTTAGTGGATTTGTGAGTTCTAACATTCAAAGCTACATATTTAAATTTTACTACAATTATCCTTACTACAAAATTTTTTTTTGTCAGGATGAGATCACACGCGCTGCGTATTCACTGTTTGATGCTTAGAGATGTACGGAAGGCAGTAGCCCAAGCATATGGATGGACTCTCGGAATCAGCTATTCTCATTATGTGATTAGTTTCGTTTGCAGCTTCACTTCCCTCCAGTGGCTAGGCGTACTATTGATCCGACTGAGACCTACACTCCGCAGGAGCAGGAGCAGAGAGCTCGTCGGGCATTCGACTACAGATCTTACAGCTCATACATCACAGTACGACGCAAGTGAATCGAGTGCTTATTATCATTATGGTCTTCATCAGACACAGTTTGATGTTGGTCTTTCGGCGCTGCCGATCGACCAAGATCAGGCACGGGACGATTACATCAATAATGATGATGAGCATGATGATGGTAGCGCACATGCGCATGCTCTCCACCAGCGACGACGTCGAGCACCTGAGCCCCACACTCTTGGGAGTGACGCTATACCGCGTAGGAGAGGGAGGCAAAGATAATGTATTTCATACGATATAGTACTGTAATATTTTTGTAACTATAATGAATATAATATTCATTCCAATTTTTTAATCCGATTTAGCGTTGTATATATTTCTTATTTTTTTAATAATTTACATATATCATTGAGTTCCATTGTGTTTCTGAAACATGTCTAGATATAAGCGTAGATGCTTAATCTCAAATGAAAGGGCGGATGTAAGAAACACAGAAAAATATTTTAACGATGACATGATCAACGTGGAAAGTCTATATGACAAAACATGATATTTACATGTTCTATACAATGATGTCGTGTTTAGAGATTTTCAACCAACCAAGAAGCCATTGAGTACAAAACTTACAATTGAAAAATGAGATGAAATACGTACTCATTTTATTTCTAGATATCAGAGTAATATTTTTAGAAAAAAATATAATTTTATTGTGAATACTTGTTATATAATAAATTTTTAAAACAATAATACTTATAGAATAATAATTTTGTAAATAAAAAAATAAAAAAAAATAAAAAATTTAAAACAAAAGAAGCCCGCCCGCCGGGCGACTTCTGCTCTAACGACGCCAGTAACAGCGCCGTTCGCAACATGCTCTCTTTGTTAATTTTTTTTTAATCATGCTTAAATTATTTATTAATTAATTAATCATGATTAATTTTAAAAAATCATCAAAAATTCTCTTACTGAGTAGTAAACTTATCCATTTACACTAAATTTTTTGAATAGTCATACTTGGGATTAGAGTTCTACTATTTTTTTTGAAAGTTGTAAGTGAGCTACCCTACTAAATAGGTGGTGCTATAATTATCAGTCATGAGCCACCGTTTGAAAATGTGAGTCTATATAATGTTTGTAAATATTTGAGATTATGATGTTATACATAATTGGTGATTATATGTATAAAATTGTTATGTAGAAATTTTAACGGCTTTGAATAGTCATTTGAATAATAATTAATTAAAATAGTTTCGCTACAGAATGACTGATCTTTGACAGTTCATGGCATAAAATTCATTTTGTTGGATCTCAGATCGTGACATGTAATGCATGTATCAAATATTAAGAAAAACAAAAGATGACACTCATTGCAAATAAAAAACCCAAAGATTTCCTTCTAACAATATGTTCTAAAGAAATTTCAAATAGTACCAATCAAATTCATAAAATAACCAACTACATATTCCCTATGTATCTCTCTGCTAAAAGGAGAAGTTATTGGATGTGGATAATGCACCATTTTGTATCGAATGGGTGACTGCCACATATGCAATGGAGTCCACATGCATTCAATATAACGCACACCCAATCAACGCAAAGGCGGACAATAAATTTTCCCGTTAAAGATGGCAAAGTTCAGTGAATCCACTATGCGCAGGTTCAATTCCCGTCGATCCAAAATAGAGAAACATATAACGCATGTATACTCAGTTGGACTGAGGTAAAAAGACACACTCCAAGGATCTTCATTTCTTTTTTTTTTTGAAAGATGATTTTTTTTTTTTTTGAAAGTGCAAGAATCTTGATTTCATCTTCATTTTTCTCACTCCTTAATATACTTCCGGGCACAACATTTTCTCTATGATCACCACTCTTCATTTCTTTTTTTCTCCCATTTTTTTTAATAACTTCTTTCTTCAAACAACCTCGCTTTTTTCTCTTTGACACAATGCTTATTATCATATTCGTCATCCCATATTCCTCTTCTTTTTCTATCTTTTATTTTCCCTGACTTCTTCTTTCAACACCAGCAGCAAAGAGAAGAATTGCTACTGACAGAAGGCACAAGAAAGACTGCTAACAAGGTCAGAAAGAGTATCATTTACCGGATAATAACAAGGGGAATTTACATACAGAACATTGAATTTATCACAAATTACGCATTTCACCATCGTTTAGTAAATATTACGCATATCACACTCTACTTATGGGTTTTACATTTCTATTGTAACAATAGCCAACATAAGCAGAGTGTGATATGCGTAATATTTACTAAACGATGGTGAAATGCGTAATTTGTGATGAATTCAATGTTCTGTATGTAAATCCCTCTAATAACAAATGTAGAAGGCTACCAAAACCTTACAGTTATTCTCCAGCGTGCAAGAAATGAATCAATGAAGAAAGGTAGAAATCCTTAATATCAGCGGTTAAGTATTTAACTGAAACATCCCTAGCACAAATTATACTACTACCCAATTGGCCTCGCCAAGGAACATATAAAAAGCAAAATAAACAAAGATATGAATAGACAAAATTCCAAAACGTTAAGTGAACTATGTTCAACTAAGAAATTACATGTACGAAATGTAACAGAAGGCAAAAAAACAGACACCAGGTATGGTTGAGAACCTGTTCAAGGTGTGCAGTTTAAATTTTGTGCCCCAGAAAAACACACTTCCGTTAAATTCTCCCAATAGGCATGTGACGGGAAATGTCTGCGGTAATATAAGGTAAATGGCACCATGTACAGCATATGAAGTAGACTTGTGTATTGTAGAATTATGAAAATGAAATTTTAGCCTCAGATATCTGCTTGGATGACGCATGCTGCATGTTAAAGAAATCAAAGCTTATAATTTTACTTATATTAAATCATAACACTCATCAAATAAGCAACAAGTTTAATACGTATTCAACGTTCAGAATAATGAAATCAAAGCTGATTCCACAAATCCAGAGAAAACATACAAAAAATGATAAGCTTCACTCAAACCAAAAGCTTCCCAGCGTCATCAAATGTCTCAAAACTTTCAAATAAATAAGAAAAAAAGTGTAAAATGAGGTTATAAATGTAATTATGTATATACGTTGCCTGATGATCATAGCCATCATCTACAGCCTTTATCCGAACAGCTAAAGTCAGCTAAATGAACACAAACCCTATAAATGTAGTAAAGCACTAAGTAATTAGTTCCATCCAATTAGCTGAACTACTTTCGGGTTCAATACATACAACAACAGAACCTTAATACCAAACTAGTTGAGGTCGCCTACATTAATTTCTCTCCACTTAGTTCTATACAATGCAACACTCTCTGAGAGAATAAATTGTCAAGATCATATATAATAACCAATATACCAAGTCCTTGTTGATGCTCCCCTCTGATATTTTAAACTAAATCCCAAGACATTAGGTACAATGACCTCGATCGATTGAAGATGAACAAGGTTAAATCTCCTAAAGGTCCCTCCCTCATCGTATATTATATAGATGTCACGTCCACCATATCCTGATAGTTATTTCTAATGTAATCTACTTTAGAATGACCACTCAACTATTCAAAGATCTACATCCCAGCTAACTTTAAGCATATTTTATTACTAGATTGCCCAACACTAATGCCCAGACAACATAGTTGATCATATAGCAATATTATATCTTCTTTATATTGATAATCACCTTCCTATCACCTATGAAGCATGTACACGACAGGAGAAAAACTGGGATACAACATGGTGCAACATGATTTTCCAAAGCATAGGCATAAACACGACACAATAAAAAGAACAAAGAAGAGCAAGAAGTGTTCACAAATTTAGTCTTATGTTTAGTATTAATAGAAAATTAACATAAATATTAAATATATTTAATTGTATTTTATAAGTATTTCAGAAGTGTCTTGGAATCGGAAGTATCCCGCATCTCAGAAGAATCCTAGAAGTATTTCAGAAGTGTCTTAAGATGTCTTAAGTTATTCCCAAATGTCCTTGCATATCCAAGAAGCGTTCTTTAGTTTTTTTTTTTTTTTTAATTTTATTAGGACAAGTCACGTGGCATGCTCGACACTATATTCGCTTGTGTCCTTATCCCAAAGTGTTCAACACGAACACGACGTGGTTTTAAAAGTGTTCATGCTTCATATAGCCCATCACATAGAAGTTTGCTACACTTCTGTATTTCAATCAATATGCCTTGATTTCCTAATTATCATCTCCATATACAATTAATCACAAAGGATAATACACTCAGTGTATTTGAAGTTCACCTATGATGCATATATTACCTCGACTAGTCACAAAATTATTGGTGTTTTAAGATAATGGAACTTACCATGCATGTATTGAATGTTACGTCTAATATTTTCAAATTCCAATGCCCATAAGTTGTTCCTTCAAGATTCCAATTTTCGGATTTCTTCTTCATGCAAGTCCACTAATATACACATATTAATCGTGAAAAGTATGCACCACGAAACAGCATCTTGAATATTCTTAGTCATCCATCACCGAGGTCAAAAAGATAGACACAAACAACCAAGTGCAGTGTGACTACAAAATGAAACTCCTTAAAATTCTCGCTAGCAATTATCAAAATACTATAACCTCATCATACGCAATCATAACACTAGAACAACATCATCACACATCACCTTAACCTTTTGGGACTAGTACTACCAGATCATATGTGTCATTAATGACATTAATAAGTCTTACAAAAGTAGTAATAACTCATCGTACATGAAATACATGTAGTTAATGGCTTTAATAGGTCTTATAACGATACCTTCCATTTTACATTGTCACCTAAGAAGTTCCTCCGGTACTTTGTAACTTTGTTGTATGCATTTTCAAGATCAATGAAAATTATATTAATGTCCTTTGCTTCAAAACATCTTGATCAATCTTCATACAAGAAAGAAAGCATCAATAACCAATCTTCAATGGAGAATTTTCTCAATTATAGCAGCTATCTATTGGTTCCTCCCTTGTTATCAATGTTTATCTTATTTTAATATTGGACAATAAGTTTAAGTTAGTTGCTTACTGAATTGTATTCAAGTTAATCGTGTGGGTTTGAATGGTTTTAATTCAAATAACTCATTGATCCTGAAAACTAACAGGTATATTTAGAAAAGATGGATGCGAAAAAAAAAGTCAGTACAATGAAGCATTTGAGTATTCAGGATCGATAGCAAGTAGTAAATTAACTCGAAGAAACAAGTGGATGTCTCGTTTATTTATTTTGAGTATGTTCCAGCTTGATTATTGTAAAAAATGATCAATCTATGAAATGTGGGTGATGAAGTCCTGAGCTTTTGAAATTCGAGTAGGTTTAAGTTGTTTCGAGTTCAAGTTGTTTTTGTGCGTGTTCAAAGTTGCCTTGTGCTTGCTAGTCTTTGGTAGACTAGAGATAGAATTAGTGTTTTTGGCTGGTTGACTAAAGCCAGGTAGACCAGAGGCAGGGCAGGTGTTTTTGGCTGGTTGATCGAATCTTGGTCGACGACGGGTAGATTATTGGTCGACCAAAGCCTAGTAAACCAGAAACAGAACTTGGATTTTGTTTCATCGACCAAGCTATTTAGGATGGTTGACTCCATAATTGAAATGTTTTTGAACTTGGCCGACCAGAGCCCGGGGTTTCGTCACCCAAACACGTTTTTTGCAGCCTGTTTATGAACGTTTTGTTTTCCTTTTCAAGGTTGATTTGCCTTGTTTAGTGGACATTTTAGGAGATCCTTTTTAAGGGCATTTAGAGCTATGGTTGAAAAAATTTGTTCAACATTCTCAAGCAATCTAAAGTGACTAACTTGATTTGGAGCAATCTAGAGTTAGTGCTCAAGATTTCAAGGATGACCTGATGTGGGGCAGATGGATGGTAATGCAAGCTGAGAGATCATCACGTTTGCGTAGCAAATTGATCACAAACTAATGCAAAAATTTTAGGATTCAACTTTGTAACAACTAAAAAATTAACTAAACCTGCAAAACTAATTCTTTTATAATTTAAAATAAATAGGACTCAAGGTAATTGAAAAATACCAACTAAGATTAGGACTCAATTCGATTTTCAATAAATCAGAAACAGGAAAATATGATTACAAGTTCTCACAATATTTAACCAACAATAATTAATTGCACTTAATAATAAAAGGTCGGATAGGTGGAGTAAATTCGAGCAAACCTCAAGTAAGCAAAAAATCCAAAGTGTTTGATTAATCAGATTAAAAGTTTATTAGAATGCATACCTGAATCCAAGAAGTTTAGAGACCAGTGTAATTTCCAGAAAAATTAGGGCTTAGCGGGCGATCTCTAGTGTTGGACGTGGCACGGGCGGAAGCAAGCTGAGTGTGGCTCGGGAAGATATTGGTAAGCCGCAGCTTTGGCACATGCAGAGAACAACTCGAGTTGACGCAGATAGGGCGCGACTCTGGCAGATGCAGGGAACAACTTAGCTGAAAGATTCACGCAGGGAAGGTACGATGTCGGTCTTCACGCGAACGAAGAGAGTTTAGCATGCTCGCCAATTCACAGAGTTGGCTGTGAGAAGTGTGGAATTATTGCGGACTGTCGCATGAGCTTGAGGTATGAGAGCTGGTATGGATATAGGGGGGAACATGCTTGCCAATTCACGTGTCAACAAAGAATCGACGCGATGATGATGTAGACAAATGACAACTAGAGTGAGGTGAATACTGAGAGAGGATTGCAAAAAAAAAAAAGAAGAATCGATCCAGAGGGAAGGAGTTTGAGCGAATGAGTGGAGTTTAGGAATTCTCGTCCAAAGCCCAAACCCTTTCCAATCTAAGATATTGATTCAATCCTGAATCAGACAATCCCACGGGAGAGGCAACAATATTTCATTCAGCATTAAACCAAACAATAATCAAAGAGGTGTTTATATAGACTCCCACGCAATCGACGCAATAAAAAAATACAACATAACATGATTTCCTCAAATAAATAAGGAAATACTAAATACCATGCTTAAATAACAATCACAAAAATAGAAATAACTAATATAGAATAAGTGCGGGAAATAAACTTAAGCCAAAATGAAATCCCTCATCAATCAAAATAAATTAGGAGATTTCCAATACACCATGCAGCAATACACAACATCCGTCTTTTCAAATGTCCTAATAATCGATTCAGATCGAAGCAACATGGTTATATCTTGATTGTCGACAATAAACCATGTCAAAAATGAATCGATGGTCAATCATGGTGTCCTCACCAACTCTCCCTAGGTGGAAAAGTCTCGACTCTATTGAGTAGTAGTCCTCTTTACTATAATGTCTCTTTACCAAATCTGGATCAAGTCTCCATAGCTCATCTCTAATAATTCATGAATCCTCGGACAAATGTAAACTCTTCTAACGAACCAAATAACGCTAATATCCTCAATTTGTTGTAGAAATTATCTACTCATCAAGGAATTACTCCTGTTTATAAGTGGTTTGGCTGGTAAAACTTGGGTAAATATTCACTCTCAATGGGTAATGAAGGCTCAAACGGATTACTGAATATGTGGACTCTTTGTATACCAAGTCCGAAATATTAAAGGTTGAACTAATGTCATATTTTGGTGGTGAATCAATATACGCATTTGAGACAATTTTCTTTAAAATTTTAAAAGGATCAACTCCGCGAGATTGTAATTTATTAAAAAGTACCAACTGATTGTTATTGCTGACACTTATTTTTTTATTAATCTCTTTATGCAGTTCTCTAACATCCTGTGTAAATAGCTTATTAGACTTAGATATTCTAACATGCACAAGCAGTGCAATGAAATCTATAGGAACCCTGACTTGTAATAATGCATAATTTCAAACGAACTCATACCTACAGACCTATTGACAAAATTATTGTATACAAACTCAACACGATGTAAGACAAGGTCCTAATTTCTTTTATTTTCTCCTACCAAACAATGAAGTAGATTCCCTAAGCTCTTATTGACTACTTCTATTTAACATAAGTCTGTGGGTGAGAGATAGTAAAAAATTTCAATTTGGTGTCTAACAAGTGCCATATGATAACCTATGTAATCTAACAACCTCATCGAAAATTAAGCATGCAATTCTAAGGCATTTGAGGTTGCCATTTTAAAAAAACGATCAACAACAACACAGATAAAGTCGTGTTTGTCGGTTGTTTTAGGCAACTGAAAAACAATCTATGTCGAGGTCTTACCAAGGACGATCTGGTATAGGCAATAGCGTATAGAGTCTAGCATTCTGTTTTTGTTGTTTCGCAGTAGCGCAAGTTTGACACTGACAAACTATGCGTGTGGCATCTTTGTTGAGGCTTAGCCAATAAATTGACTTTCTACAGCCTCAATTATTTTCTTTCGACCAAAGTATCCAGCTAATCCATCGGTGTGTAACTCTCAAATAAGAAAATCTCTAATGGATGTTAGCAGTAAGCAAAGTTTACGGCCACAAAAAAAGATAGCTATCTTGAATTAGAAAGTCAGTGAACTCCCTAATTGACCATCTTTTGGCCTTGTTTGATTCAAGGTATTTTTTTAACCCAACACAAATTTTAATTGTAAAAATCAACTTTATTTCACATCCAACACAAATATAAATATTAGAATTAATTTTATTTTATATCTTACACACTTTTTAATATTAAAATAAATTTTTTTGCTATTAAACTTAAAAAATAAAATACTTTTTTTCTCAAAAAAAAGTTCGAACCAAACGAGCCCTTTTACGTAGATGATTCTAAAATCATGACAATTCTTGTAAGATTTAATGAACTTATCGAATCCCATGACCTTGACACTCAGTGGATAAAAGTAAGACAAATCAAAGCGTCCGTGACTTTATTTTAAATTCTTATTGTATATAAGTACAAAGATATACACTTGCAAGAATTCAGCCCATTTCGCATTCCTTGAATTCAACTACATCTGTGAATTTAAGTATCTCAGGGTTTCATGATGAAAGAACAAAACAAATTTATGAGGTAAGATAATGTCGCCAATATCTCAAAGCTTGCACTATAGCATAGAAGTCATTATCATAGGTTAAGTACTTTGCTTAGCTTCATTCAACTTCTCACTATAACAAGGTTGTTTTCTTGGGATAGTACACCTATGCTAACTCCTGATGCGTTGCATGAGACTTTAAAGACCCTTGAAAAATCTGGAAGTTCAAAACAAGGACATCAGTCATTCTAAGCTTTATTTCTTTGAAAGTAGCAGCCTTCATCCATTCAAATGATTGGGGCCACGATGATGCTAAATCCACAGATAAATCTATGATAGAAAATCGTTAGTCACAAAAGTTGCGTATATCATAAATGTTGTGAGGAACTAGCTAACTAAGTATGACATTTACCTTTTCAGAATTTGCAGATACACTCTCGGATGATACTATAAACCCCAGAAAGACAACTAGACTAGTCATAAATGTGTGTTTCATTAAATTCGCATAAATGTTGTCTTTCATAAGAGCTTGACATATCTGAGATAAGTATAACGTGATCTTTTCTAGTCTTACTATAGATTAAAACGTCATCGAAATAGATCACAACAAAGATGCCAATAAACAGTCACAGGACTCTGGTCATCAGCCTCATAAGGACCACTGGATAACCCAAAAGGCATCACCAACCACTTGCATAAACCATTATTCATTTTAAAAGTTGTCTTTCATTCATCCTCAAGACAAATTCGAACTTGACGATAACCACACTTAAGATTGATTTTTGAGAAACTAATGGCTCTAAAAATCATATCAAGCATATTACCAAGGCGAAGAATGGGAAAGCAACACTTGATTGTGATTTTGTTAATAATACAACTATCCACGCACATCCTCCACGATCTGTCTTTTTTTAGCACCAAAAGCGCTAAAATAGCGCAAAGGCTAAGACACTCTCGGATGAATATTTTCTGGAGTAGGTCATCTATTTACCTTTTTAGCTTCGTGTGTTCGGTGAGATTCAAGCAATAATGTGAAAGATTTGGTAATGTTTCCACAAGCACGAGATCAATCGTGTGTATCATACATCAAGGGCAACCGATCAGGAAGATCATCCGAAAACACATCAGTCAATTCCTTAAGTATAGGAGTTGCCTCGGGTAAGGGTTCAACTGGATTATTTTCTTTCACTTTCTTAATAGCAACGACCCAAATTAGGGAAGTCTCATCCACTGCTATTTCAAATTCTCGCGCACTAATTAGATAAACGTCTTTCTTCTTTGAGGCTTCTTTCTTGCTAATGGTCTTAGAAGGAAGACCTATCACGATCTTACCACTTTTATAGGCAAACACACATGAATTGAATCATCCTTGAAGAGTAACATTCAAATCATATAACCAAAACCTATCCAAGATGATGCTACCAATCTAAATTGGTAAACCATCACACCAAACCTTGTCCTAATAAGAATTAAACTGAATCGAGACTTAACATCACCGTGTAACCACTAAGAAAGAGGCATTAATCCAGGATACCCTTTATAGATTAGGGTAACTCTTAGAAGTTAGACCAACCTTAGATATAGTAGTTGTGGCACATTCACACAACTTCCACCATCAATGATAATCTTACACACCATTTTATTGATTTTATATAAGTGTGAAAGATAAAAGTTCTGTGCTAATTACCACTCTTTTTGGGCTGCATCAGAGTGCACCTGACAATTTCAATTCTAGGATCACTATGAGATTAAGACTCATATGTAAATCCAATGTATCCTAAAATCTCACCTCCAAGATCCTCTAATTTGTCAGCAAGCATTTCATCAGCCACATAAGTGGATTGGTCATCCTCAAAAGCTGATGAATCATCCTTTCTATGAACATGATTCTGGTGGGACATTCAAATACCATGTGACCGATTCTCTGGCACTTGAAATCATGTATAGAACGAATACCACCACTACAAGAGGTTTCTCCGACAATAACATTTGCCATATTAATGGCAGGATGGCGATTGGTGACCAGTAAGCCATCAGCTAGCTTTGCTCCCATCAGCATGGACTTTGTTGGAGCTATGGTCAAACACGGATTCATCTTACGAGGTACGATTAGCCTTTGAAATATATGTATATTAATTTTTAAAAGATATGTATATTTTAATTATATATTACCAAAATTTCAAAATAATATTTATATTTATTATATAAGTATATGTACAATAATTTGTAACTATATATAATAATTCTTACAAAGCCATATATAATAATTATATTATAATTATTTAAATTATATGTTCATGAAATTATAGGATAATAATAATAACTATTCTATTAATATAATTATTTGAAATATTATGGAGCATTATATGAAATATAAGAAAGTAGATTTGTCTTAAGTTATTGAAAACAACTTTCTGAAAAAGCTTCTTTTTCTAGCTTTTTGTCACAACTGTTTCTTAACTTTTTAAAACTTGAATTTTTTTTTCAAAGTTATTTTACTAAATACAATTTTGAGATTTAGTGGTGCAAAAAAACACTTTTCTCCAATAAAAAGCTATGTCAAACGCAACCTTAGTCTAGTCAGCTTACCTTATTTTAGTAGCTAGCTACCTATTAGGTTTTGTCACTCTTGTGTGGCTGTCATTTTCTAAGGCCTAGAGTCCATGATCTTCCTCAAGGTTTATGTAAGATCTTCGAGGTCTTCCCTCGAGATTGCTTCTTTGTTCTTTCTTGAGTCGAAGTGTCGCGGCATCGAAGCCTTGCTCTTTCGAGTTGAGTTGCCTTGAGGTTGAGGCTTTGTTTTCTACAACATAGGGTCAAAGACTTTGTTTCTCCTTTAAGAAGATAAGGTTTGTCCAAAAGGTTAGAGAGAAGTATCTTCTAAGGAAGGTCCACAAGGAAGGGTTTTGGATATCCACGAGGAAAGTTTTGTTTTAAAGGTTTCGACCTCAAGTCTCATTCTAAAGCCAATTTCGAATATCAATCTGGAGGTTTGATCTCGATGTGTCAAAAGTTGAGATGCCACTAGTTGTATGGAGATGCAAACGTGCGGCTTCTGTTGTTGAAAGTCCTTAAACATTGTAATGCTTCCACAACGAGACATCTTTCATTTGTCGTCAATGCATTGAGTCATTAATTTTTTTTTGTGCCTCAAAGTTGACCTTAAAAGGATCTTGTTGGATACCCCATGTTGATACCCAAATCATCAATGCCGTCACTTGACTTCATAAAAGCAATTCACTTCTTTCTTTTGAAGCTTCAACATCGAGACCTTGATTGTTGAACCGCTTTGCATATCCTCCGTCACTGAACTATCACAGATGGATAGAATAGGTGTATATTATTTACAATTAATCTTACTGATTTTATCATCCAAAAAGAAGATAGAAATTGCTCTTACATCTGACATATAAACATAACTAAAACTGGGGAGGCTTTAAAGAAGAAGTGTAGAAAAACAGTTGGACCAGATGACATTCCAATATATATTTCGAAATGCATGAGAGATGAAAGAGTTTCTTGGCTCACTAAGTTATTTAATATGATTTTAAAAACTACAAGAATGTCAAATGAATGAAGAAAGAATGCATTGGTATCTATTTACAAAAATAAAGACGATATACAAGATTATGCTAATTACAAAGAAATTAAGTTAATGAGTTATACTTTAAAACTTGAGAAAGGGTAATTTGAGCATAGATTACATCATGATATTAGGATATCACAGAATTAATTTGATTTTATACATGGTAAATCTATTATGAAAGCTATTCATTAATTGAGAGGTTTAATAGAGATATTTATGTAGAGAAAAGAAGATCTATATTCGATTTTTATTGACTTAAAAATAAACTTATAATAAAATCTTAAGGGAAATGCTCTAAAAAGTATTAAAAAAAAATTTATATTGCTTATATTCAAGTTATTCAGGACATATATAAAGAGGTTGTTACATGTGTTCGAACATAAGAGAGTTTGACTAAGAACTTTTCTATTTCAGTTAGATTACATCAAGATTCAGCTTTAAGTCCATATCTCTCTGCATACGTTATGAAGACATTGAGTAGACATTAGTGGTGGGGGCACCACGATCGATTCTCAATTCATTCCTGGTAGAGTTTATCATCGACGGCCAAGATCTAGCCACACTGCTTCGATCTGGATCGACTGACTATCAGGATAGATTTGGAAAGATGCATGCCGCAGATTGTTAACTATCGGGACAAATCAGGATCCCCGTCCGTCTACTACCTGCCCTGTGCGCCGCCAGCCTTCTCCCCACCCGCATGCGCAAGTCTCCCACATGAGCGCCGCCAGTCTCCCTCGTGCGCGCCGCCCGTCGGCTGCTATGCCACCGCTCCCGCCCGTCGAGTGCGCTCGACCGCCGAGTTCGCCCGACTGCTGTGCAACTGCCCCGCTCTAATTTTGACAAAATTACACAGTGGTCCTTGAATTCTCTGACTCAAGTACAAACTTCAGCAACATTTAACCTTGTTAAATTGAATAATTTAGATTTTTTGGCTCACTTGAGATTTGCTCAAATTTCTTTCGCCTGTACGACCGATCATTATTAACTGTAATTTAATTATTGTTGATTAAATATTGCGAAATCCTATAATCTTGTTATCCCGTTTCTAATTTGTTGAAAATCAAATTGCACCATAATCTGAGTTGGTAATTTTTCAATTACCTTCAATCTAATTTATTTAAAATTTTAAAAGAAATTGGTTTTGCGGGTTTAGTTAATTTTGCAATCATTATAAAATTGAGTCCTGAAATTAGCATTAATTTGTACATATTCTGCTACAAATAGTTTACTGATCTCTAGACTGCATTATCAGTCATCTGTCCCGTATCACTTAGTATATACTTTTTACATATATTCTCTTCATTAATAAGACTAGAGAAGGTGTTAAGGCGAAACTCGAGTCATGGAGAAATATATTAAAATCTAAAAGTTGTCTTAGCAGATCAAAAATTGAATATATGGAGTGTAATTTCTCATGAAAGCACTTATAATGGGAAGATGATAATTGATAATCAAGTTATCAAGAATAGCGAACAATTTAAATATCTTAAATTAATCATACAGAATAACGATGAAATTAATGATAATGTTATTAGCAGGATCCAAGTAGGATGGATAAAGCGGAAGAGTGCATCTAGCATTTTGAGTAAAAAAATTTCACTTAGACTTAAATAAAATTTTTATAGAATAGTTAGGCCAACGATATTATATAGTGTTGAATGCTGACCTACAAAGCAGAAACACATAAATAAATTGAGTGTCACAAAAATGAGGATGCTAAGATAGATGAGCGAAGACACACAAAAAGACAAGATGAGAAATGACTATATTTGCGAGAAAGTTGAAGTAACCTCAATTGAAGATAAGATCAGAGAGAGTCGGCTTAAATGGTTTGGACATAAGTAACAAACCGATAGAAGCTCCAGCAAGAAAAATTGAATTATTAAATCTTGCCTATATAAAAAAAGAATGAGAAAAGCTAAAAAAGACATGGCCAAAAACTATAAAAAGTGATCTTATATATTTGAAACTAAATAAAGATTTGCTATTTGATAGAATGTAATAAAAATAAAAGTTTTATGTAACTGACCTCACTTAGCGAGATAAAATCTTAGTTTGTTGTTGTTGTTGTTGAGAAGTCTGTTATATGCTTAAAATAATAAAATCCTTTTTATTTAATTATTTTATTCTATTAATGAATTCAATTAGTCTAACGAGGATTAATTAATCCGTTTCAAATAGATCTTGTAACTGAACATTTGAATGCCCTTGTGATGAAAAAATGTGTTTGTGTGCCATCAACTTCAGAATGATAGGATTAGAAATTTTAGATAGAAATCATATTCCGAAAGGGAAGGAAACCTTAGATAAGATTCCATAAAACTAGGTTATCCACTTATTTTGCGAAAATAAAAAAAATAGACACTCCTTTGTTCCTTGACTTCGCCATTCCACCAACGTTCTGCATCGATATATCTACAAAGCTTTGAGCACAATAATTTGATCCCTATTTGTTCCGAAAGTAGGCTCTTCCCTAACATCTCTTACATGGTCCCTATGACAATGGTAACTACATGTAATTAAATAAAATAAAAAATAATACCACAATAAACATATTTCAAATTAAGAAAATTCAACGCAGCAAAAACCATTCTACATTAACAATAAATGACATTAAAATTTGAAGATAAGCAGCCAACAATCACTATACTGAATACAGATTTCCATTCAAAAACCATAAACTGAAGGAGGCAAAAAGTAAATTGAGTGTGGAATCACCAAGATTGAACAGATAAAGGAACTATGCATACATAAAAGCTAAAGAATCAAAGGATAATTACGCCATACGAGTTCATGCCATATGAAGCTCTAAAGAAAATACATGGATGAGCATATAAAGACCTTTGCTGGAAAAAAAAATACTAAGATAAAAAAACCAATGGGGAAGAAACTAAATGAAGATAATTTCAATCCTAATAACAATAATAACACCAAATCCAAAAAGCCAATACAAAAGCAAAAAACATATGAAAAAATTTAAACATAATAGTCCTGATCAATAACCTCATTCAACTTATTTGGCGTTTATTGCCAATCATTTTTGTTTCATTCATTCATGTCCAATCAAGCATGTATTGCTTCTAGTTTATTTAAATTTTTCCTTATTGTACTATCTCCAACCAAATTACTATTTGACATACCCCATAGTAGTGCTAACTAATCAGCCTTAACAATGAATCTCCCACTCAAACAATCATACGTCCCAGTCAATACTTAAGCTTATTCCCTAATTTATCTTTAATAGAAGTTAATACCATACTTTCCATCATAGTCATTTTCTAACCATTCTGATATTAGAACACATCCATCAGGAGATCCCCATTACAGTTTTAGATCTTATATTAACAATTTCTCGAATTCCCAATTTTGGAATTCAATAACAAAACTAAACAAATTGCTATTCTATCAAATCTCCCTTCAATCACAAGACAATTCATAATCAAATAAGATTTCACAAGTATTTCTTTATTTGAGCAACTTGGCATTAACCTAGAACCAATGTCCTCACCTATTACTTGGTGTAGTCTGAACAATTGTAACAGCATTTTTTAAACCTAATACATTTTGGTATTACCTGTCTATTCATCACTACTGGTTGATATTTACCAATTTCAACTTCACTATTAAAGTATTGTGCTCTCGGCCTTTAACTACTAAATCTTACACCCCACATTTTCTACTGCTCTCTTCATGTGCCCTAACTTTTCATCCATCTCTCAATGAGACCACCTATTAAAACTTTATCAATTATCATCTACAATCAAATGAACTCTGAATTTTTCTGTAATCACATCTACCTCACCAAGCCAACATCGACTTCTTTGGTTACAAGGCCATGGCTATGTTATTGTAGCAATGACACCGATTTCGCAAGTATCTCCCACTCAGCTTTAAACTATTATGTCCTGTAGCAAAGTTCTTATTGCACGTTTAATGGTCCATTTGATTTGTCAAGATACTATCACTGCACTAATGAGACTACAGCTGCATGGTTAACTCACTCCTCGAATAACAAGGAAGATAAAGCAACTCCACAGCAATACAGCATCAAATCAAGCAGTCAAAAAAGAGCACACCTTACTATGCAAGACCAGGCTGACCAGCTACTTTGTTGTCATCAATTATCATGTCATCAACATCTGGATTTTCACACTCATGCAATCGGACAGTTGGGCTGGATTTTGAGCTTTCAGTCACAGATTTGGATAAACTGGAAGTATAGTTTCTTCCTTCTGTATCTACACCGGAATCCTCATGCTTTCCTGTATCTACCTCAGACTCAGGAAGGCAAGTAGACTCTCCTGCACAAAATGAAGATGAACCAGATGACACTGGACCAGTTTTAATGTCATCCTCCCCAGCAGCACAAAGAGCTGTGTTTAGAGGAACTTCTTGCACACCACTATCCTTCCCACAGCCAGAAGAGGCATTCTTCCAAGCAAACTTCAACATGCAACCTTCCCAACATTTTCCCGCTTGATATGCCCTCTCTGCAGAATGGCGTGTATGATAAGTTACACAAACAGCGCATTCCTCTACTTCTTTCAAAGATGAACTCTCAGAACGCTCCTCTGAGTCTTCAAAAGCAATAGAAGCAAGATCACCAAATTTTGAAAAGTGATCCTTAAGAGTAGCAACCTACAAAGAATCAACCATCCTATATAAGAAATAATCAACTTTCTATAGTAGAATCTAGAAGTCATAGCAAAAAAGGTATCCAAGAGCTTATTGCTAAATAATGTAACACAAGCAAGTATTAATCGCCATTCTCCCATGTTCTGCAGAATACTTCCAGTACCCTAAGGACATAAGGAATTCATGAGTTCATTCAACCGTGGGAACATTAAACATAAATAGTCATAAGATCACCGTGGAATCATGAAATGGTGAGACATTTCCAGCAAAAACAATAAGCAATCGACTGTTTATGGTTAAACACTTTTGATATTTTTAGCTGATGTGTGGGAACAAGAACACAGAGTTTTAGATTTCTAATGTCAAACAATTCACCCAAGCAGAAAGATAATAAAATCAGCTATACAGAGAGAAAAAACAGTAAGACAGTTACATGGAGAAAATTGAATTAGATAAAACAACTCGGATGTCACAATTCCACAAATGGAATCAGGACTTGAACCAAGCATCAATGTTTGAAACTAAGAAAAAAACTTGCATTTCATGAGAACATAAGACTAGTTTGACTTTGTGTGTTTTCCTTTCAGTTTTTTGCAAAATTTGAGTAATATTATCTTTGCTACGAACAAGTTAGATGGTGGCTGCAACCGCCAATTCTGAGTAAACATACCCTAAGAATAATGTCCAAGGTCCAAGCATGTAAGACAAGATATGAACACGTGCAATCAAGCAAAACCAACAAAATCTTGAATTAATTAGGATGTCCTAGGTCTAATTTTCTGAAAAGTAAGGGATCTAGAATGCCGTGCATGCAAAACAATGACAATGCATCATCTGATAAAGGAATAATCAGGGAAGAAGTCAAGTAGGAAGTGTATCAACTCGACAATCTCAGTTGTTACATCGCCAAATTAACAATCTAAAAAAAAGCACAATTTCTCCAAGATATCATGAAGGAACAATAAAGAATAAAAATATAATCTTACTGCCGAGTCACTACAACTCAAGGCAGTGATAGAAAAGACGAGAATTTTTTTTACCAATAAAAAATCAATGCCAATCATGTCCAATGACATTGAACTCAATAAAAGACTCCTCCAAAAACAAGGCAAGACTCATCACAAGGAAGTCTGCCATGAAACAAACTCCACACAAGAAAATAAGACAACTACACTCTGTAAAACTTCAAAAGGATGCTTCCTCATTTTCCAGTTAAGAAACTCCACTCATGTAAAATATACAACACATATCATGTGACACAAGTACACCAGCAAAATAGACAAGCACTTAAAATGACATCGTGACATCATCTGAAACTCACCAAAAAGAATATCAAGAAATCATATTATCAACTCATAAGTGCAGATATCTAAATAAATAACACCATTATCATCTTCAATATTCTTATTGAACTCCATGTGGTCAATCATCTAAATCCTTCTAGCCAATTACTCCTACCCAATATTACATGTATTAACTTTATGTTATCATATTTTTCAATAACCTCTAACCAAATTAATTTAACTACCACCTTTTTTTCTTCATTTCACAGTAATAATCACTTCATTTTGCAAGCCAAAACTACATCAAACAAGCTTAATAATATCATATGATCAATAATTTATTCCGCAATACCCTATTTAAAATTACTTATTATTCTAGTATCTCGATATATCCAAATAAATACTCACTTATGCAACACTTAATTTTATAATTAATGCTCTCTTCAGATTGAAACATCAAATCCCCATGGACAAAGCTGGCCTCTTTAATGATACTACAATAGTTTTTGTGATGATAATTACAACAGTCAGTTAATAAACAAGAAATAGCTCAACGACTGATTTAAGATGTGAGATATTAATGCAGCATACTGCTTTACTGCTATATTAATCAAGAGCTTCATATTGTCCAAGATCAGCATGACCCTCAAAAACGTTATAAAGAGGCAACGGTTATCAACTATATAAAGCACAAGGAAAAACTTACACTTTTAAGTTTATCTGGTAAAGGAGGAAATATTCTGAATGAAGTAGGACGGTTATCAAGCTTGAATTTGTTTGGGTATGGAACTTGTACATAACTCGCTTGTCTTATAACTTGAAAAGACTGCTGTGTACTGGAAGTATATGCTCTTGAACTAGGTGAATTGATGCCTTCCCCTGAAATTCTCTTTTCTTGACTTTTTCCAGCAACCTGACCTTCTCCCGAATTGCAAATATTTGCTGACCTTGGCTCAGCGTCTTTAGCTGAATCACCTCCTACTCCTGCCTTGTGCCGTTTTACAGCTTGCTCAAATGCTCCTTCACTCTTTTTCAAGGAAGCCTGCAAGTTTAAAAACATTTCAGGATGTGACAACATTAAGAATCTTTCCAGTGGGATGCTTTGAAAAAAAGGTTTCCCATAATAATGAGTCTTTGAGACAGATAAAAGGGAAAATGATTTCAAAATAACAATAATTTAAAAGGGACAGTAAGCATATAGGACCTCACCTGCCTCACAATTCAATATTGGCGTTGTTAGAAACAAGGATTTTGATCTATGCAAAAAAGATATTGTATAAGAATGGTTTCTCCGTCTTATATTGTAGCTTATTTGCATTATAAGTTAAAAAATATAGTTTAATAAAAAGAGCAACACTTCCAACAGATCCATTATTACATCCATTTGTGAACCTAGCAATTTACTTTAGAGCTAAGTCCAAAAACATAATTCTTTTTTTTTTTTTTTATCTAACCAGACACATAATTCATGCAACCAAAAAAAAACATAATATGAAAAATGGAGATAAGATATTACTTGTTTTTCAAATTTAACCAATTGACGTCGGAATTCATCACGCTTCTGAGCCAGAAGGTCTTGCTTCTTACGTAGTTCCTCCAACAATTCCAAATTCTCCAGTTTCTTTGTCGCTGATGTTACTGCTTTTGATCCATTCATTAATAAATTTTTCGGGCTTTCAGTGCCCAATGCTTCAACAGCAACTGAATTGCACTTCTTCTGAGTTGTGGATGGAAGATTTTCTTTTCCTCCATCAACAGGAGAAGGCTGTAATTGAGTAGAAATTGCTAACACTTTTGGACGTTGCAATGGTTTAGCATGTCCACTAATTTGCCCCTCATCAGATATTCTATCTCGATTAGCCCAGAATAGCTTGATGAAGCGGTTACCCATAACAGCATCTGGAGACATGAGAGCTGCTTCTGCCTCTTCTCTATTAAAGAACTGTACAAAAGCTTTTTCACTGTTCATGGGGATATATATATCAATGACCTCACCAAACTTTCGAAAATGTGAAAGAAGTGCTCCTTTGTTGTTACTCGTTTGCGGAATTCCATTAACGTAGAGAGTGCGTGAGGCTTTTTGCAACATTTTGCCACCCTTACGACCAAAATCTGTTCGTGTTATTGAGACGGGTTGATCCATGGCCGGTTTTGGATCGAACCCATCAGAAGTGAAAAGTTTGCCTTCATTAGGACTACTTCTGGAAACTGTATCCTCCTTTAGCTCTGCCATGTCCCTTGCAAGGTATCCTGTAGTAGGATTGTTACTATCCAATGCAATCCCAGTATCTGACTTAGTCCCGGAACTAATTCGACCCCAAACAGAGGAACTTGTAGCCTGAGGGCCAGTGTTGGCCATTAACTTTTTTCCATCAGGTATCTGCATACCTTTGCGAGCAGAAGTATTATCATCCCATAAAGACTCATCCTCAGTATTTGGGGAAGATAATCTCAGAAGAGCAGTTGACGAATCAGGGTGACTACTGTTCCATAGAGGTTCATCAGGATCATATACATCTGCTTTATTGTCACCAGAAGTAGATATAGGTCCATTTAGCTTTAGAGCATCATCATTTGCAGCAAGTTTGCTATTCTTACTAGAAATTGTTTTGTTGCTTGTCATGAAAGCAGAGGATGTAGGAGTAAGAGAAGGTTTGGGTGCCGTTCCGGCTTGAACTCCTAGAGCATGTGAACCAGGTAAGGAAACTGGAAGATTGAATTGAGAAAGGCTCTGCAAATAGAAGAGTAGATTTAACTCTTTGAAAGCAGCAATAACTTCTATTTCCTGACAATTACATAAGTGAACTCTCGCAAAACTCAAATGAAAGCAAGATCAAGAACGTATGACAACTGGAAGGAGAGAGGAAAAGTAATGTGGAGAACCTAAATGTTCAAGAATTCCAAAATGACCCTTAGACAAAGAAGAGAATTTGACAAAATGATAGTTGGAAAATAGTTTACAACAATAAAAATATAGAAAATGTACAAAATAATAATAACCTCTCCAAAGAAGATGCTACATAACAGCAAGAGTTTAGAGCTGATATTTCAAATCAGTAAAACACTAAACAAAACCATTCTTTTATTCAACAAAAATGCTATGCAACTTCAATAACTGACCAATAAATTGACCAATCAAAATTTAGGGCCTAAATTCATGAGATTATCTGGTGAATAAGCACTTAAGCCACTAGATAGTCTAGTGAATTAAAACTTTAAACCATAATTGACCAATTTATTGGCCAGTTATTGGAGATGTATAAGAGGACTCTTTATTCAAATCAAATTAGGCCAAGCCCATGTCAAAAGTTGAACCACAGGACAAATTTCCTTTCCCCAAGAAATATCAAGCCAGAACATTGAACTCCAAGTTTTTAATTACAGAAAATTTGTGTGCCAGTGTGCATAACTCAAAGAAATAGTTTAATTAAGGTTATGTTGCCTTAAATAAAATTACAACTACACTGTCTTCAATTGATCGACTGCTGTCTGCTCAAGTGATCACCATACGCTATGTTAAAGGAATGGTTAAAATTATTTCTCAAGCTTTTCCATGATTTTTAGGTCATGTATATAGAACATATTGGCACTGAGCAATCTGGAACCAATACTATTTTAAATTCCTTTCAATTAATAATATTTATAGGCTTTCTCCCTTCTATTCCAGAACATGGACAATTACTCACACCCTTTAAACTGGATATTAGCCCTATTGTGCACCCACACATAAGCTCTTCAAAGAGGTAGTTAAGCTAGATATCTCTTTCTCTGTCCCGCTCATCCTATCATAAATCCTACAGTTCCCTGGGGATGACTAACCTCAACATAGAACATGAAGAAAAGATTGCATGGTAATTCATATGAATGTAAAAATGAGCTACAAGAAATAAAATATTTAATTCCTATTCTCTAATTTGTGATGAAAAACCTTCATTCCAGCTAAAAGTTCTCATTACCTTTTCCTTTGCTCGTCTCAATACCTACTGTATACCCCCTAGTTGTGCTACCATGATTAGTTCTTCCTCCTTCAAGCAATGCCAATCAACCCTCTGCAAATTGTGAATGGCCTTTATTTCTTCCTTTTTAAATGATTGCTTGCCGAGGTGCTATAACTTCAGCTCCCACAAACTTATATGCTTTATGTATTTTTTGTGGTTGTACTTAATAAATCTAGATCCAATTCACCACTGTCAGTGGTGATGACTCTTCCGTAGCTTTTGAGGCTATGGAAGTTCTCCAAAACTCATTATGCCCTTGAGTTTTATTATATCTCCATTTCTTAATCTTTGTAGGTTGATGTTTTCTGCATCTTCATTGAGACATTGAAGATGTAAAGAATAAGGACTAAGGATTTCTAAAACTTCAAAAATCGTAAAAGAACAAGAAAATTCCCTAAATACCACCTTTAGGCTTTGAGAACTATTCACATGCCTCTGAGCCACAAGAACGCATAAAGTATTTTACCAAAAAAAAGGCACAAATGCAAATTTGCCAAAAAAGCAGATGTAAAGAAAAGTGGAATTAAATTGGAGACCCTCCTGGAAAGAATGTTTGCCAAACACAGTATTTTAGCTAAGATCAATTTTCTGTATTTATGTTACATACATGGTAATTCTTACAGTGTAAAACTAACAAATAGCTCTCTTTTTGAAAAAAAAAAAAGAAAAAAAAAGAAAAAAAAGATGAATTAAATATTAATAAAAAATTATGTGAGTTTCAAAAAAAATATCATGTGAGAGTTCTGGGTCTCCAGAAATCTGACCATAAAACCCGAACCGTCATCGATCATGGATCATATTATCCTTGACTTGATAAGATCAAAAAACAGATTGGGCCGTAATGGTTTGAATTTTGAGGTCAAATTTTGGGACACTAGAAACTCTCACCAAATTTTTGAATAATTATTTAAGCCATCATTTGTTTTTTTAGCAAAAAGAGGGAGCTATTTGTTGGTTTTTATTTATATATATATGTATAACAAAATAAAAAATATTGAAAACCAATCTATTAACTATCAAAATACCAATTAATCTACCTTCAACATAAAAAAATTTGATAAAAATGAAAATTCCAAATTAAATTAAGTATGCAATAGGCATTGAACATCATTTGTCAATATTAGGAATCTTAATTTTATACCAATCGTAAAACAATAATACATAATTTTAAATTAACATTATGAAAATTATATATGTACTAAATTTTGAACACCATGAAAAATATTTAAGGATAAGAAGAGTGACAGCACAGGCAAAAGTATTTAAGATAAAAAGATAAAAAAACTTGCAACTCCAACTAAACCAGGGTGATGGGCAAGCTGAGCTTAGCATGGGCCAGGCTTAACCAAGCTTTACTAGCCTTTGACTTAGTCAAATTGAGCTCAGCCAGACTTAGCTTGGATTTTGGGCCTAACTTTATTGCCAACCCACCTAGTGGGCAGGCTGGGTTACCCGTGGGTCTAATAGGCCCGAAGTTTGATCACTATACTCATTATCATTGCTTCAAAAAATGCTCTAAGGCCCAAGCCTCGAGATACTTAAAATATAATATGCCACAACTATAAGCAACAACGAGTTAGCTTAGGCTGCTATATTCTAATGAAAATGTAACAATAACAAATATGCAATAATTATTTAATTTTTCAAAAACTTTAAAAATATAACGTATTGATAATAAATCATCGTTGTTTAACAATCAAATCAAATTATATAAAATTTATAAGTTCTTTGTGTAAAATTTTGTAATTTTATATGAATGATTCTTTTATTTAATAGATAATTAAAATTTAAACTTTATTCTACAATAATATGATATGTGCCAAACTAAAACTTAAATAAAATTTGGATATCAAGATTTTAAAAAACATTATCAAATTCTTTAAAAAAAAGATCTACAAGTCTACATCACTAAGATTTTACGAATATTGAAATTCAATAAAATAAAATCAAACAATTGTTACTTTTAAGTTTAATAGAACATTCAATCATTCAATCAATAGGAAGGGCTCAAACTTTATGGGCGGATCGGGTTTGATCTACTTCAAACATTGACTAAGTCAATGTCAGGCACGGGCCGGCTTAGAACCTGATGTCGAGCTAAAATAGAAAACCAAACCAGTCCAAAAATCATTCGGCCATTCGCCCAATGACCAGGTCTAACTCCAATATAGTATTATACATAAAAATCACTAAATATTGATAATAAAAAAAATTAAATATTTATAACCTACTTCAAATTTCCTTTTCAAAATGTAAATAAAATCAAACAAAAAAATAATTAATATGTGCCATAAAATAGAAAGCATATAAACATCAAATAATTTTTTCTTATACTACTAAACTTATATATAAAATTAAGATAAAGGACTTTTCTTTTGCTTTATCTATATTTGCTAAAACAAAGAAAAATATTTTTATAAGAATAATATTTATATAATATTATCAAAGAAAATCTAGTGGGTTTCATTAGGCCAAATTAGTGCTAACCCAAATTTGATTAGGTAAAATTTCAAATTAGTACTTCAGGTTAAAAAATTATTTCATTTAATATGTTAATAGATCGGAACTCGGATCCGGACTAGTCATGACCCGATCTCTTGATAGACCTAACGACAAGTTTGTTCGAAACTTGAAACTTGTTCGAAGTTCTCACATTTTACTCAAATCAAAATCGACTTGATTTTTTTTGTAGATCAAAGTTGATTCAATTTAAATAGAATATATTCAACTTGTAATCAACCTGATATATGTATAATTGTACATATTTAGGATTTTCTAAAGCGCATTTAAGGTATTTTATGTTTATAAACACAATATAATAGTTCATACAAATAGATTAAAATATAAATATATACATAATAAAAATAAATGGATTTATAACATTATATCTTCATATACATAATATACATTAGGAATATTCTAATAGAAAATATGAATTGTAATTAGGCTCTACTTAACTCAAAAATTGACTTAAAATTGAACAAGGCTTAATAAACTTCAATTAAACTAGACTCGAAATAAAACATTTTGATTCAAGTTGAGGCTAAACTCAAACTCGACTGGAAGTAATCACCAACATCAAGATGTCACACCAGACCATTATCCTAATTTTGCTCATTTTATTTTCTTGTTTGTTACTAAGCTAATGTCAAATTATGAATTGATCAAATAGGATTCAGGATAAATAACTCTGTGCTATACAATATAATTCTTCAACACTTAATGACTTTAAGCATATCGAGTCAAACCAATGAGTGCGAGGAGTGATCTCTAGTGCCTATTGTTCGAATAATGTGAGGCTCCAAGTAAGTTTCTAGAATGGCAAGGATCAGGAATCATTAGTCCCACTTTAAAAATAAGGGGGAATCACTAGGCTATAAACACAAGGCCTCACAACTAAACTATATACTTATTTTTGATTGACCAAAAAATGGTCAATACTTCAACAATGTATTGTTGAGGATGTTCATAACAATTGATATCAAATCTGATCTTCTGAAATATGATGAGGTTCAGGGACAAGCACGATGAAAGCCGATGGACCAGTTCGATGAAGAGTGATGACCGAAGCCCATAGATCAAACAACGAGCAGTTATTAGCAAGCTTCAAGAATGGCATGGAGCAAGAGTCATTAGTCCCATATTAGAAAGAAAGGAAACCTAGCAAGCAATAGATGTACTATCTTAATCTGATGTGTGGAGAAGTTTTACATGACAAAACCATATGCCTAATTTGAGCTAGGACAAAGCGAGCAATACCTAGATAGTGTTGGGTTGGATTGTAACATTGTGGAACAAGAGTAGATGACTACAATAAGTACATTAGTTATAAATAATTGAGATGCTATCACGCCATAGTTTATGACACAATGACTAGCTAAAGTATTACCCATATTATCTAAAGATAAATCATAACAACATTGCCTACAACTGACTACCCACTTGTGCACTTGAACTATAAATGTAGAATGTAGTCTACACTTTGTGGTTGACAGTACACATAAACAAGAATTCTTACGTTTTCTACAATGTTAAAATTTTACCCACAAGCTTGAGAAATGTCATTCTTTAGGTCACAAGATAATAGTGAAAGGTTCCTTTGCTTTTGATGTTCTATCCGATTAATACATACTCATTTGCAACAGTTCCATAACTTATTTTAGGTTATATTTTGTAAGATTCAACTATCATTAACTTAATTATCAAAAAAAGAAAAAATACATTAACTCATCAGAAAATCGTACCAGCATTTTACAGTGACTGCTTTTTTCAGTATCCATCTAAACTACCAACTCAATAAGCTAAAACACTAGTTTAAATATGACCAAAAATATGTAACTAATTAAATACATAATAGTTGTTTTAGGCCTCGTTTGGTTTGAGCTTTTTTTTAGATAAAAGAAAAAATATATTTTATTTTTTAAATTTAATGAGAAAGAAATTTATTTTAATGTTAGAAAATGTGTAAGATGTGTAATAAAGTTAATTCTAATATTCATATTTATGTTGGATGTGAAATAAAGTTGATTTTTACAATTAAAATTTATATTTGGCCTAAAAAATAGCTCGAACAAAACAAGGCCTTAACATGTCAAATGGTTGCCTTAACACAAACCTACAACAGGTTTGGGTTGAAATCATCACACGAGCTGTTTGATATTGGCAAAGGAGTGCCTCGGCCCATGGAATTTAAACCAACATGACAATTTGTCTAACTCAAATCGACTAATCCAATTTCACCAGGGATTACTTAAAAGATGATTTGCGCTAGAGATCGATAAAAGGTAGAAATTTTGGAGTTTAGACTGGGACTAAGTTGCTTAAGGTTAACCCTTACCGCCTGCATATTGACGAATTACAAAGTCAAGGATCCAAATTTAGCACTAATTACTGCCAGTGAAGAAGCTATGTTAACGATTTCACTGTATACCAGTAACATTAATGATGGATTAGATTGTATGAATTGAAGACATAAAAGCATTTGGATGGGATGAATATCACCTGTACATCTTCAACAACTATCCGATTTACACCATGATCCATTGGACACATATCACCTCTCAGGCAAAATCCTCGCTCCTCAAAATCTCTACAACGTTGTCGAGGCATGCCAAGATTCAAAGGAGTCATTGCTGGTCCAAGTGTTGCATGCATACCCAGAGGATGAAGTGAATCTATGATACCACTGGACATTCCATGAATAAATCCAAATGCACCCCAAGATGCATTCTGTGAAGTTCCAGCACCAGGTAGACCTGGGCCCATAAAAAGACTGGGATGTGAAGCTCCTTGTGCAGCTATGTGTGATGCAAAATCAAGTGAGTCTAGTGAGCTGAATCTTGGATCATGTTGACTCCAGGATGTACCACTCCTTCCTTTCCCGCGGCCAGCAGGAACTCGGCCTAAAGAAGAAGAAGAAGAATCAAGCCGAGAACCACCATCAGCACGAAATGGGAGGTGTAATCTTGATCTCGAACTCAAATCTAATGGAGGACGTACTAACTGTGGCATGCCAAAATGTCGTTTATCCAATTTAAATGGAATTCCTTTATCTGAAATAGAATTCAATTCCTTGTTAAGTTCTCGGGATTGTATCCCAGTATCCAGAAAGAGCTGCCTGTTATCATAAGCATTGCTTCTTTTTCTGTTAGGCCTCCTTATAGGCTGCTCTTGGCAATCATTGTCAAAAGAGCTCGGACGTGCATCCCTCCTGCGATGCTTATGGTTGCGGTCATCATCATCGTCGTCGCTATTTTCAATGTCTTCTGGATCACTGGGAAGATCAGAAGAGGTAGAAGAGTTATCTTCCTTAGGTAACAAACTTTTCATATCAGCAGTCACTGAAACAGATTTTGGCTGAAATGGTTTAGGATTTGTAATGACATCCAACTTTAAATCGGTCCTTTCAAGTGAACCATCCAATAAGGCCTGAAACAACTTCGAAGTAAAGGGAATTGAGCCTGCAAAAAGTAGCATAAGCATCAACCACTCAATAGAACGTGTTATAAACACTAATGCCAAGTAAAGGAGGCAGTAGAGTACATGAAAAAACTAATCATCAAGAGCAAACTAATCTTCAAGAGCTTGAGCTGCATATGGTATTAGTATGGTTGATTGGAAAAATATTTAATTAAAAGTAAGCTCGTGATATGGAAAGTAGTGAATATCAGATCCATAATATACAAAAGGAGTAAGCGTGATGCTAGCTAACATATAGATAAATATATTTTAAATGCATAAAACAATGGGAAGTACATTTGACAACGGTGAGAATAATTCAATGCAATTAAATCTTTTTGAAGACACTTAAGAAAATATCTGTTTCAAGTTTAGTTTGAGTAATGATATTTATGTTATTAAATATATCACAAAGAGAGAAATCCCTCATGTGTTAGTCCCATAGACAATTTAAAATCAAGACAGTATATTTTCAAATTGGCATTTAAGTCATCTAAATACAACAACAACAACAACCAAGCCTTTATCCTACTAGGTGGGGTTGACTACATGGATTCATTATTACCATTGCACTCTATCAATTAATAAATCCTCATTTAGCTCTAAGTGTGCAAGATCATTCCTTATAGCTTTGTTTCATATCTTTTTTGGTCTCTCTCTTTCTCTTTTTACATGAGTAAGTTGTAATAACTCAATTTTTCTAATTAAAGTTTCAATCAGCCTACGATTTATATGTCTAAACCATCTAAAACCCTTTTCTGAATTTATCTTTAATTGATATTACTTCAACTTTCTCGCAAATATACTCATTTCTTATCCTACTTTTGTGTATACTCAACCATCTACCTTAGCATTTTCATTTTTATAATACTTATTTTATTTATATGATTCCTCTTTGTAGGTCAGCCTTTAACACTATATATCATCGCTAATCTTACTATTATTATATAGAATTTACCTTTACGTCTGAGTAAAATTTTTTTATCACATGACACAACACACCAAAGTACCAAAGTTTGAAATGTAAGCTATCAATTTCTTAAGGCTTTCTCCATCACCCATTTTACTTCCTGAAAGCGCAAAATATTAATTTTTCTATGCATCATAATATCTACAACTCCATTAACTTACCTATCAAGGTGCCTATATTCCAAATTCATAGTTCAATTCTAGTGACTTGTGTTCCAATATCTTGAACTAGCTTCTTTACTTGCATTTGTTCATGATGTAAAATCCTTGCTCACTTATTACTACACCGAAGCGCAGATGTAGTTGCCCTTACACATTATTCAATGTATTCAGGCAATATAACATGTCACTTCTATGAAACGCCCTAATTTTAATACAATAGAATTTGTTCTACACCTCGAAAAAGGTTCCATATAAAATTGCTTTATATTCCATAGGTATGCTGACAATACAAAGCATCATAATTTCCTAATTATTTTATGACCCAAAAATGCTAATCCTACAATGATAAAAAAATGCTAATCCTACACTGTAACTTATAATCACCATAACAATACTGAAATGTCCTACAACTTAATTCTTTTCTAAAGAGTCTAAGTAATCAGGGGTGACAAAATTATTAATCTTTCAATATGTCTGTGCTATTTATACACAATTATAAGTTGTTTCCTATGGAGTCTTAATAATTGAACAATGTCCATATTAGAGAGAAGTTAGTATTGACATGCAAAGGTCACATTAATTATGCTCGAGGAGAGATCAAAACATTTTCATTTAGTTAAAAAATATAATAAGATCTGAAATCATTTATGTCAATGAGATAAAATTGGTCATGATAACAAAAAAGCATTTGAATTGAAGATGAATAAAGGTATAAGAATAAGAAATCAATGCAGTTAAGGAAAGCATAAATTTCAACAGGCTTTATGCTGTTTACAATCTTAGACATTGATTTTTTCAGCCCAAAAAAGAACTGAAAATGTATTGAGTGTCTCATATATTGAAAGAGGTTTCCCCATAGAAAATGACATTGGATGCTAATGTTGGAACAAAGGACCTTAGAACTCACACAAATTTAATAATAGGGGCATTTATTTGAATACCACTTTCAGAAAGGACAAGATGAAGGACAGCTCTCAGTCCTGCATGCTTATAATGACCAGCACAAAAACATTAGAATGAACTTCTTTGTGCTGACATACAACTAGTCCAAGAAAACCATGCACGTGGAGAAGAAAAAAATGCTACGGTCAAATCTTGTTATCCTAAATAAATGTCAATACTGATCTCATATGTCTGACCAAAAACAGCCAACCCAAAAAAAGAAATGCCATTTAGTTTCTTCGTAGCTCAACCATACTAACAAGCAGCCCAGAAGAAACATGAATGCACAGCTGATGAACAGTAACTTGTCAAATCACTACGAAAACATAAAAACCGGCAGTAGCAAGTGACGTAAAAGTTTAAAATCACGTATAAAGTGCAAATAGCACATATAAAAGTCGTTTACACACCCACACGCTAAGGAAGGAAAATTCAGGATATCACATACTATGACCCAGAAAAACCTCCAATCGTTCAGCACATAGCTTCTGCAACTCTTCTGCGGGCATGTCATTCTTCAACAATGCCAGGACATAATCAGCAAGAATCTTAGGGTCCGCCTCAGTCCTACAAGAAATCCACAAACCAGGATTACCCCAACAGACATGCCGTAACTCAAATCAGCCAAAGAAACGCCTCAAAAAAGTGGCCTAAACTAAAAACAACTAGCTAAGACGAACCTATTCTACATTAGAGTCCAACAGACGTCGAAACACAAAAAAGCCCGCATTAAATGAGACTTGATCCATCGACAACTACCGGGATCGCATGAGAAACAGCTGCGCACTGCAAAAACGGATCCCAATAGCTGCTAGAACATAGGCTTGAATCCATCGAGAACTACAGCGGAGAGCGAGGACGGGAGACGGAAAATAGGGTTTTAGGCGGAGGGAGACTTACAAGGCTTTGAGATTGCTCACTAGGTATTCCGCAAGAGCGTTCTGCTCAAATTTCATATCGCCACGGCGCCCGTCTCCTTCATGGGTGTTCGCAGAAGATAGAAACAAGTGGGAAGGAGGACGAAAAACCTAGCCCGACGTAAGGGACCTTGGGGCTGCGGGTTGTAGAAGGGAATAGAATAGCGGGGAAGAGAGAGGAGAGAAGGGCCGGCGGATGGCACGGCCGCAATAACCGTGGGAAGGATAGGGCCAAATGGGGAGATGAAAGAACGATAGAAAATTGGGGGAAATTACACGTCACTGTCACCACAATTTTCTAGTTTTGTTAATCATTTTTTCTTTTTTCAAATTTAAGTTAAATCGATTTAGTGGATTTTCTCTTAATTTGAGTTTAAATTGATATAAATATAATTATATACATATTTAATGATAATTTCATTTAGATCTCTAAAGTAAACTTCTAATTTCATTTAATGAGATAATTACCTACTTATCACACTATTTAATTTTATTTATATTTTATCCATCCATTTTTAATTAATTACACTATGCACACTCAAAACATTATAAAATTTTACATACATACACTTGAGTTGAAATTTAATCAAAATCTATTTGAAAAAAAAATATTCTGTTAATAAATCATTACAATTATATTTTTACCCTTAATGATACATATTTTCTCTTCCTCAATACCACACTAAAACGCTGATTTGCCCTAAAATCAATTCACGTCGCGGATGTCTCCTTCCTTTGCCGCCACCTAAACATTAAAGTTTTAAAATTTTCACTCAAAATATATTTAAATATCCTTAAAATGATATGATGAATGACTCATATTTTTTGTAATCTAACTATAATTAGGTTATTGAAAAATTATGATTACTTATTATAATAAAAATGAGTTAAAATATGTGTATGTAAGATTTTATAATATTTTTGAGTGTGTATAGCATAATTAACTAAAAATAAATAGATAAAGTATAAATAAAACTAAATGATATAGCATGTAGTTAATTATCCTAATTAAAAATATATTATTTAGGTTTTGCCTACCTAAATTTTTTTTTCATGTAAATGTGTTATCAGCAAAATCAAAGGTTCTGTTTTCAAATGAAATTTAATTCAATTAAAAACATAACTATACCTTTTTTTTTATCATAACAAAGTACCTTATTACTTGAATCAAATATGCATTATAATATTCATTCATATTAAATTAATCATATATTATTTTATAATTTAATTTTTTTAGTAAATTGCATCAAGGCCTTTAAGGTCAAAAATACATTACAAATCTTTAGCTTAACGATCTAAATCATAATTTCTAAATATTATTTTTATATTTATAAATAACAATATTAGAAAGTCAATGCATAAGATAGCTCGGAACTTAAGTTATTTGAGCATATATATATATATATATATATATATTATAATTAATAGTTAATATCAAAGTGCTGAATTTTTAAAATTTCTAAAATGCATATATAAAATTTTAAAAACTTTCAATAAAGTCTAATATAAAAGTTTACATTTAAATTTCAATTAAATGATTTTTACTTAATTTATCTGTAGCAATTTAATAGAATAATGAAATATGTATATCATTTTTCTTTTTTCAAATTTAAGTTAAATCGATTTGTGGATTTTCTCTTAATTTGAGTTCAAATAACTGAATTGGTACAGATATAATTATGCATATATTTCATGGTAATTTCATTTAGATCTCTAAAGTAAACTTGTAATTTCACTTATATCTAAAAAATTAAAAATGTGTTATTTAGGATTTGCCTACCTGAAAATTCTTTTGATATATTTCATTATTCTATTAAATTTACATTTAAAAATTTTAAAATGCATTGTTAAGTATCAAAAATATTTTTTTTTAAATATTTTCAATTATCATTGTAATAGCCTCTCAATTTTTTTCCAATTTTTCTATACTTCTTTTCTCTCCTCTCGTCTTTTTGACTTATCTCGTTTCTATGTCGTAGTGATATGTTTATAGATAGGGTAACATCTAGATATTGGCTTGTTATTCCATAATTTCTCCTCCACATACGTACATATATATATATATATTTATTTAAATTCTTAAATAAATTTTTATATAAATAGTTATTATTCTTAAATAAATGTTGCAGAAATGAGGATGTTAAGGTGAATGTGTGGATATACACGAAAGGATAGAATAAGAAATAAGTATATCCGAAAGAAAGTTGATGTTGCACCAATTGAAGATAAACATAGAGAAAGTGGCTTAGATAGTTTGGACATCTAAATCGTAGGCCAATTGAAGCTCCAGTTAGAAAAATTGAATTATTGAATTTTGGCCATGTACAAAGAGGAAGAGGGAGACAAAAGAAGACATGACAAGAAACTATAAGGAGTGATCTTAATTACTTAGATTTAGATAAGAATTTGATAACTGATAGAGCGTAATGAAAACAAAGAATTCATGTAGTCGACCCCACCTAGTAAGATTAAGGCTTTGTTGTTGTTGTTGTTGTTGGTTATTATTATATCCTTTCACTTCTCTCTTTCATCTGTCTCCCTCTCCTCCCTGCTACACCAAGACTAATTCAGAGAAAATAAGGCTACAAAGAAGAAACCAATTTCAAGATCATAAAAGGAAGCTGGCCTAGATCATTGTAATCTCCATGGACTTATGGTTTTTTACCCCAACATCTTCTTCTTGTAACTTTGTGCTCCTCCTCCCATGTTCCTTGTAACAATATTCTAGCTTTTCGATCTTCTCTGCCCCATTGCCCTCCTCTTTTCTCTTGCCCTTAATCACCTCACATGTTACAAGAAAACACGAATATAGGGAAGCTACAAAAAAAAATCATTCATTCAAATAGAGAAGGTACAATCTTTTTTTCACATTCAGTTTCCTAGATAGTCATAGCCAACCAGACCAAAGTTTGGTTCCAAAACAGCGAGGGTAGGCAAAAGCAAATCAAAGTATGGTTCCAAACTTTGCCCCTACTACATCCTCCAAATTGCGCTGATATCGCAAAACTAAGGTTGCCTCTGAAGGCCATATCTTAGAGTTTGAATGGAGTGGTAGGGTTTTCCATTTTGAAATGATAGTAGTTGGCTGCGCATCCCAATAGGGATGGCCAGCACCTGCAGTCGAATCGAGTCAGAGAGTGGGTGCCAGTGGTCATTTTCTATGAGGAACTACTGAACTTAATCACTTGCTGTCGTTACTTAACAGTTTTCAGTTGAAGCCTATCTCGTAGAGGTACTCCAATTGGATCAGTGATTGATTTCTAGGTTTCATCGTAAACCTAATTGGTTACTTCCAATTACGTAAATTCGAGTAGTCTTTCCTTCACCAAATTACCCGAGGCATATGCCCTTTTCAATCCCATCGTAGATGTTATGCCGGTTATCCCTGTAGTCTTTTTTCTTATTGAGAGCGAGGGATGGGTGCTGTGTAGGATTCTTTGTTAGATCAGATCTCCTCCTTTTATTAAGGGAAAATGGAAGGGAAATTAAGTCTCATTTACAGTGCTCATGTTGGAAATCTACAGAAATGTTAAATAAGTAATAACTAATAGCACTTTGAGGGATAGATATAGGAGAAATTATTGCGCCTGGTGGGTGAAAAAAATGTCATCAGTTTGCTCACCAATGATGTCACACCATGACAAAAAAGTAGGCCCCATGGTGCTAAACATCATAAACAATGTAAAGACTAGACGGATAATCCTATAAGCATAACTAGAGGGTTAGATGAATGGACCGTCAGGTCATTTTATTAGGCTATCCGGTATACTATCACAAATAGTAGGTATTCAGGAAGGTATTTTATTCAAAAAAAAAAAGTAAATTTTAAAATCAGGAATGTAGACATCAAGTCCCTCGTTCCGTGATTAGCGGATTGAAGAGCTTCAGAAAACAATCACGAACCTCACCTTGACAAGAGCGACTAAGATTAAGGCTATCACCCCGACAACACCAAAGCTCACTATGACCCTACCATCGGTTCAATTGGTGTTTCCTCAAAATGCGCAAGTGCCTCTACCTCATGCACAGGAGACACATCCTTCTAGAGGATGCGCTGTCTCCCAAAGTGGCAGCACAACTAGCGTAACCCTTCTAATTCCTGAGGGCTGATCCCCCTTTGTTATTTTCACTAATACCTAGCACAAGCAGTGATGCACCCCCAAGATGCCCACCCGATGACTTCGGCTCAATTAGTGAGCCACAACCACAATACACATCATGTTCATGCTTTCAGATTCAATGCTTAGCATAAGCTTCAAGTTCCTCCTCTTGCGCCCACTACTTTAATCACTTGACGAAGAAGATAATGATTTAAGGAGATTCGGAAAGACTCACTTACATCTACTGATCAGCTTAGCAAAAAGATTTCATTAAGAAGGAAAAGTTCATTAAGATTGAATTACAAAGTATCTGTTCACTATCCTTTAAGTTAGCTAAGGTGTTTCTCTCTCCCTCCTTTAAGTGATGGAAGAAGGTTTTATAGACATTTTTAATACCAGTTGGTGGGGATAGTTGGAATATTAGTTTGTAACTGCAGGGAGAAGTGTGCATTGTATCGTTTGTAACTAGAGAAATGGGCTACCAATTGTTAGTTTGGAAGCCAGTAAAATGCTATCATATGTTCTTATTGTATCTATTCTATCACAAATGCAATGATAGTGAAAGATTCAGAAACATGAGGACATATCCAGTTGTTAGAGATATACGATGATTTACTAGAACAGAGTGGAGCTCATGGAGTAAAGCAGATGTAGATAAATTGGCTTGACTTGTTGGCGGCCGAATGAAAGGGACATCTAATACTCGTGCGAGTTAATATGAAGATGGTACTCATAGAGAACAAGTACCAAAAGATTACTACAAGTAGCAAAAGAAATCCCCCACTTGGTGGACCGGTCCTTGATGCTTAGGGGTCTCAGGTCTTGTGACTTGTTGACTCAGCCTCTTGATTGAAGAGGTGATATGTGAGACACGTGGATGGTCCTGATAGGCATGTGAATTCCTTAGTAAGCATTTATCTTTCAGATAAATGATGCAATATTTCATATGTGATAGTTTGCTTTTGGATACAAAGGGTTGCGGCTCATCTATTTAAAGCTTCAAAGGGAGATTCTTTTCTTCATTCAACCAAGCTGAGCTAATAGGAGTTCTTACTTGAGCGAGAATGAGCAATTCTAATGAGGAGATGACAATGATATTTGAGCGATATGCCAAGAAACTTTCGGCCGTTAGGGCGGTCGAAACGTCGGCGGAGCAGCCTCCAGCAAAGAAGGCCAAGTTCATTGAGGCATTGAATGGGGTGGCAACTGGAGAACCCTCTGGGAAAGTGGCGTTGTTCAGTCCCGGCACAGGCAGTTTTGAGGTTGGGGAGGTCACCCCTTCCAAAGTTGTCTTTCTTTGGAGGAGAGGCTGTGCTGTTCTGGAGATGGAGGGGGCCATGTCAGCCCCAAGTGGCTAGGTTCTAGTTGGTCCTGAAGGTCCGAGAAGGTTCTTCCATCGAAAGGGATCTTTTGGTTTGTGTGGGGGCCAATGCTGCCACCGACCACTGTGCCAAAAAGGAGGAGGTTCGAGAGTCTTGAAGGCAATCGTGAGGTAGTTCCACCAATGGAGAGGGTAGTTGAAGAAGATCGTACTTCGGGGAGGAGTTCATGGGAAAGTTCTCGTCGATTTGGCGGCCATCAGCCCTTCATCCTCTACATCTTCAATAGTTACTCACTTGATTTCAAATTATATCTACTTTTTTAGATGTATACCTACCTTGATATTCATCTAATCCTTCAAAATGAACCATCTACTTAGATTGATTGGGCGAGTGAATGACACATTCTGCCCATAAAATGCAATAATTTCGTGACACAGATCCTCCAATATAAGTTCAGCAAACAGTATATCTATTTTTTAAGTATTCACTAGATATTATGTAATATTACGCCCTATTATTTGAATAAATTAGATATTAATTTAGAATATATTAATTTAATATTATTGTGTGATATCACCTAAAAAAATAATTATTTAATTTGATAATATATATAAATAATTTTATAAAAAATTATAAAATTATCAAAAAAAAAAAAACATCTGAAAGGCAAAATATATAAACAACATTGAACTATACACCCTCGCCTCCCAAAATACCCTCTCAAATATGCTGCATCATCACATAAAATTTCTGTAACAATCTTCAGGTTTCCAAATAAAATTACTTAAAAAAATGAATCCCAAGAATAAATCAAATTCATCTCTTCCATCAAGGGTGAATGAAATCTCATTTATGATCCTGTTTGACGCGAGGACCAAATCAGAACTAAAATAATACTAATTTAAAAATAATAATAATAATAATAATAAATAAATAAAATTTTTTAATCATTCTACACAAATTCGAATATAAAAAAATATTATTTTACTTCACATACTCAATAATTTTTAATAAAATATATATTTTATTTTACATCCTAAATTAAAATATTCGAATCGCATATTTTGGTCTAGAATATAAAAT
>JAEMOT010001511.1:0-50381 GCA_019297695.1 Apostasia ramifera | reverse complement strand
CCCTAAACCCTAAACCCTAAACCCTAAACCCTAAATCCTAAACCCTAAACCCATATACTGTAGAATTACCTTTTTAAAATTTGTAACAATTTTAAATAGGAGTCAATGTTTGCTCAACAAAAAAAAAAAGTCAATGTTGCACAGCCCCAGCTTATACTGTAGAATTTTATTTTAGTGAACTATCCATTAAATTAAATTTTAATCTACAATATAATTTAATAAATTAAAATCATATTGATCAATTATTAAAGTTACATATTATTTTTCAAATAAAGACATTTACTTACTGCTTACGTATAATGAATGCATATTTAAATTCTATTTCTGTAATATGATATTACATAATTGATTTTTTTTTTAAATACTAATGATCTATTCAATTGATGAATCACAAAACACAAATTGTGGAATTGAAATATATGCTCATTTGTACATAAATATTTTTCTTTAAAGATATTTTTTTAAAGCTTCATATTATGCTCATACTATCTAAACTATGATATTATTTGTATATGCCTTTCAATTTATATTAAAGATAGATAAAAATATAGTATTTGAGAGAAGTTAAGATTACTAATATTAAATACTTAAATAAAATGCAAATAATATTAAATATTTGAGGTATGTTCTTTTGAAAGTATTATATTAGTAAAAATTTATATTTAAAAGTATGAAAAAGAATATGCATAAAAGTTTGCAGAGTTTTGGGCAGGAATTTAAAGAACTATTAGAAAATAGATCAAAGTACAAAAGGGCTGATAACATTGATGTTTTAAATTTTTAAACAAATAAAAATTTATAGATGTGATCTAATTCTTACCAGTTCTTCTCGAAGAAATCGCCTCAACAAGTTGACTGTTTTAATCCTTTTATCTCAACGGATATGACTTTCTTGAGAGAATGTTCTTCAGGCTGAAATTTTTGAGAAGCCCTCTTTGCGAGTCTTCTCGATTTTCTTATCTCCTTCCTCATATGCGATACCTCAACATATATTTTGACGACAGAGAGCTCATATGAAATATAAGACGAGGCCAGAAATTCAAATTTCAGAACATAAGACAAAAAATTCAGCGCAAAAGACTCGATTTAAAATACAACAATCAATGCAAAATCAAATTCAACTTCAGATCAAAAAAACTTCTAAATGCCAGACCTATTCCCATAAGAATGCTTGCACAAAGGTAAAGAAGTGCTTTGACTCCAGCTGTTAGATAACTTGCAGAACATACTGGAGAGTATCTCATTACTGAAAGTGGTTGGACCTCTGGATCCAGAGGAAAATTATTCATTGCAGAATTTCAATTTAGTCCTTTCTAAGTGCAGGAAGAGGTACATGAGACTTCTAAATGCAATTTGAAAAGGGTATTACACTAATAATGTAAATGAGAAAGCAAAATATCATATACATCACGACAACATCAACAACATCAACAACAATAACAACAGCAGCAATAACGTTTTAATCTCAAACTAATCAGAGTTAGCTGCAAGGATTTCTATTCAAAATTAAGCTCATACAACCACAACAAAAACTAATAATCAGAAGTTTTCCAATTTGGAATGTACACAAAACAATATAAATAACAACGATGATGACAACAAGAAAGCTTTAATCTCAAAATAATGGGGATATCAAGATGATAGATGGTATAGATCAAATTATGAACTAGGATGTCATACAACAACAACAACAACAACAACCAAGCCTTAATCCCACTAGGTGGGGTCGGCTACATGAATCCTTTGTATGAACTAGAATGTCATAGATGGATAGAAATTAATGCTGATTATCTTTATTTTATTTATTTAGAAAATTTGTTATGGGTTTGAAATCTTGAATTAGTCAACTTTATTTTATTTTTAAATTGTACATTTGTTTAGTCCCATATGCTTATCTTTATTGCAAGATGAGATTACTGCCTATATATATATAATTTGTATTTGAAAATTTGATTAATATCTTTGATAAATGAAATTTGGTTTAAGTGTAACAAATCTTGAAATGGGTTACTTAAGGGATTTTGGAAGGGATAGATACAATGAAAAGGAGTGATTGAGGAACTTTAAGTGAGAATCCTTGAAATCTCTGTTATCCATATTTTCCAAATCTCACTTCTCTTTCTTCCTTTATCCAACCCGTAGCTACCGCCGATGTCCCACATTAACTTTGGTATCCAAGCATTATCCCGCATCATAATATCTATTCACCATGTCACTAATGTTGTAGATAACAATACAGTTAAACAGAACTTTACACTGTTTCCTGAAGCAAAACACCCATAAAAACAAAAGCACCCATCCCATGAACCATAACCTAATTTTATAAGGAAAAACTCAGAAATTTGAAAATAATCATATCTTCGAAGTAGTTTTAGAAACCAATCAAAGGTTTATATAATTTCAACATGATAAAGTTTAGGTTCAAGCCACTATGAACTGTACTTAACAAATGTGACTCACAACTGCTACTTAAAGATGATATTTAAATGCAGTGTCAATACATGAAGTATAAGCAATCTTAACGAGGCATAGCATGCTGACATCTGCAGAAAAATTAAAAGCAAATTATTTCAAATATTTCACCAGGTAAGCTTTCCTTCCAAACTTATGTTACGTTCTATCCAGGACCAACTTTGGGAATGTCATAATGCTCACTGAGATTAGCCAAGTATTGGTTGAACTCCTGGATCCTGTCACGGTGAGACTTCTTTGCAGTCTTCGCCATGAAATGCATGTCAATCCTTCCCCTTTGTTCAATGTATCGCCTCTCTGCTGGTGTCAAATGATCGTCCAAAGCCAATGAATGCCCTTCTCCCAGCTTGTCATCTTCAATCAACTCTCCTGTTGGTTCAATAGGCAGTTCTGAATTTCCCCCTGTAAACCACCAGAATCATAGGTGTGGTGATAGAGGCATCATACAAGAGTTATGAAATGACAAATATGAAGGATTAAGTTTGTTGAACTAATAATCCACCCAAATGATCTACATAACTTCACATAACGGAACAGACAACACATTTGAATAGAGTCCTACACAATCACACTCTGGTTTTGGGCTTCCATCTATTATCTAGCGTATTAAAATATCAATTAACGGTATAAAACCACAATTGATTACTGGGGCTACAAAATGTTTTACATAACTCCATACCCACCCTACCTTGACACTAAAGAATCCAAAGATTCCAAGCTGGACACCACCAATGCAATTGGACATAGGCTGGTTTGACCACCACGTCCATCACAAGTTAACTATAATGATGGTGATCCACCTATTTGATGATGGTTGGAGATGGGATTTTAAGGGTGACCTTCTATGCAAGGATTTAAGTACCAATTGCCCTATTTTCACTGTGGAATTTGATCGTTTAGAGACCCATTTCAAATTAGAAAGGAGAACCTAGAAAACGAACTAAAACTTTAAGAATATTATGAGGACAACTTTCAACTGCTATGTATTTTGTAGAATAACAATGCCATGAGTAAAAACAAGTAATCGTAACATGTCAAATGCATTTAAGTACTGACATCAAGACAAACTTCACATAGTCATAAATAAAAAGAAAAAAAGATTAATTTCACATAAATTTTAACCAAACACAAAATTTATCACATATTAGTACATGAAAATTATGAGAAAACTATTTCAAGTTTAGAAAGTAGGGCAAACAAAGCAAGTAAACAATAAATTCAACACTTACAAATCAAAAGCTAAACAAGAAAATTAATGAATGCAAGGTGTATGAGGTTAAAACAAGAAAAAAAAAAGGATATTAAAATTTTCAACAATGACAGGGAAAAATCTTAAAAAGGATACGTGAGGTAGCTCCAACCACATCTAGAATGTAAGGAGAACACCTCTACCTCCCCGAACACTCAACCGCTTGTCTTGCTCTGAAAATCAACTAGAACCCACCTAGTTCTTTGCCCTTCACTAGCACTTCTAGTGATAAGTAGTCTCCAAACTTGTGAATTTCATCTCCAAAAGCATCTCTCCTGCAAATGGACATCCCCTTCAATAAATAAACATGTTTTTACCAAATTATGTGCTCGTTGGAACTCCTTTCAACCATTAATGAAGTTGGTGGAATTCAAATTTGAAATCTGGTACATTACAAAAAACTGTTAAGATAGACAATCCAACTTGGAAGGATAGTCTGGTTTGCCTTTAGATGCCCCTTCCTATGAAGGGTGGATAGCTCGGCCTTAAAGGAGCACAGTCCTACTAGTGCTGGCTCAAATTATTCGATTAAAGACGGACAATCCAGTTGGTTATCTGGTTGAAAAATCATCACTTTCAATTTGGTGAGTCTAGTTGAAGTTTGACTGTTTGACTGTCTGTCTACCTAGTAGGTAACTTCACCTATTTAATACTTCAATATATGCAATATATATAACCCATTTCAACCATAATGAGCATACTTTGCTAACATATAAATGCATGATATGTAAAATCCGCTTAAGTCTTGGGGCGAACATGGTATTGATGATGCTGATGAGGGAATCAATTTTTAGTTTGTGTTTTAAAAGATGAATCCAGGGTACTACGTAGCAGTTCAGGGTATAAATCTCATTCCTGCCAATAAGTAATCCATACCAGTCCATGGCATACTTCCTGCACTCAATTCTGCATCTATTAAACCATCTATTGCACATAAGTACACTAACAAGGAGGTTGACTTTCATTTCTGAGGATATGTATAATGATGAATCAATTGATAACCTCCATGCATATTTTCCCTTTAGGGCCCAACAAACATTGGTTTTAAGTTTGGGTCAATGAGTACTTGAGAAAGAGATAATATTACCCCAAACAAATCCCTTAAGAAGATGTTGACGGTTATAAAAGCCAAAGTAGATGCTAACATTTCTGAGGGAATTAGATCTCATTGTCATGCTCAATTGCATTAATAGCCACTGACAAAGAAAGATATGCTAAAATAAAACTAGCAGGTCATGCTAAAATGTATAAGCATACTATATAAATGAAATTAGAACTTCTTTGAGAAGAAACTATTACATAATATAGAATTTTAAGAAGTTGTACCTAGGAGAATATGCAATATTATCATACTATGCAAGGTATGACCCCCCCCTTTCTTTACCTGACCATCATCACGTTCGGATGCATCAATGTTTTGAACATTCTTCCAACTTAAGAATTTATAGCTTCTAGGCACTCCATCCTTTAGCAGAATTTACTTTGTAGCTAAAGAGTTCTCCAATCACTTTAGCAGAATTTACTTTGAATGATTATTCATTCTTTAGTCTTTGACTTTGACTCTTTTCTTGAAGTGTGTAAGTAGATAGATTATCTAAAGTCTTCTCCATTTTCTTGATTCCTGTTCCCAAAGCTTTAAGTTCTGCTTTCTGGGAATTGTTATTCTTCTCAAGTTGCTGGATGAGAATAGCGAATGGATCTTCACTAGTTTCACTATCGATATCCATTTCTTAATCATTTTCACATCCATTTCTTCAGAAAGGTGACTTTGATGATGCTAGTATTCTGGTGGAGCGATTGCCCACAATGTTTACAATGTGTATCTTTTCATCAGGATAAGCAACTTGAATATATTTCTTAAAATATTTAGATTCTTCTTCACAATTGTTTTTTGGTAGAACTTGGCTTGACATTGAGATTAATGTTCATGTTAGTCTCCCCAAAAAAAATTATTTTCTTCACTGGAGAGTTTGTTAGCTATCATTTTGATATCTTTGTTTTCCTCTGGGACTTGATAAGCATAAGAGGATGATTTGTAAATATTCTTGAGACTACCATGCGATGGTCACTTTACTTCCCTAATTTCTTTAAGTGGGGATCTTTCATTAAAGGGTCTCCTTTGTAAGGGTACTTCTTGATAATATTTACCCATATTGATTTGCTTTGAAGTTTATGTTTGTTTGGGAACCCAAATTAAATGGGAGCTTCTATTCTCAATCTTTGTTGAAGAATGGTGTTCACCGTAAATACAATGCTTGTAGTCAAATTTTTTTTTTTTTTGAATTTAAATAAGTGGGATCTTTTGAGTGGTAGCAGCCCGTATTTGTACTGGCGAACGACATGTCAATGTTCACTACTCCTTTCAATTTTTGGGTGACAGTTTCATATCTCCTAACAAGAGGACGACGAGGAGACCTTGTGACTGGCTTTCCTCTATATTGGTTTACAGAAGGAAGCCATCGACGCTTGCCCGTCATGGCAGTGATGTTGTCATTGTAACCCTGTTTCCTTAAGGGTTTTGAGAACTATATAGATCTTTGAGTTTGGTGTTCTCACTTCCTTGACTCGACTTTAGTATCACAATCGGGATATTATTTTTAACCATTTGCAGTGGACTGAATTTGTTGTCAGTCTTCATAGAGATAGATTTTAGTTTCAACTCTTTGAATTGATCTGAAGTTTTTTGCTCTTGAGCTCTTTATTTGGCATTCATCTTTCTTATCGCTCTTCGGGTTAGAGAGGTTTTAGAAGAGAATGCCTCAATGTCGTGTGTCCTCAATGTAAAATAGGAAGACTGGAGATGAGGTAGCTTGAACTTGAGGAGTAACAGGTTCATTTTTTATTGCCTTTTTTTCCTTGTTAATAAAAACTTAGAGGGTGGTGTCATTAAAGCAGCCCTTTCATTTGATTGGTTAGTTGTTGGTAGAAGCGAGCTTTCTGAAGACAGACTCTCTTTTGACAGGAGTTACACTAGCATGAACTTCATGGCATGGTGGGTTGGGAACCACCACATTTGGTCGCCTACTCCTGTTTAGCAGATGAGGAATTATGATCGCTATATCAATAATAATCTTAACACCAATTGTTCTTTGGACTAGAGTAGAAGCAATAGGGACAACAACAAGTCATCTTTTATTCCTAAGGTCCTGCATCCGTCCTCGGGGGGATGTCACCAAACTGGATCGGAGCCTCCTTTGCCACAGTGGTGATGATGGCGCCATTGAAACAAATTGAGGCGCAATGCCCCAGTCTAATGGTGATGAGGGCAGAAGTAGAGTTGGCCACAACAGCAGAGGTCTTTACAATTATCCGTGCCATTATTGCCTTGAACAAGCACATGTCAGTCTACTGTTATAATAATAAAAGCACCGCAAATCTTTTAGGAAATAAAATTTAAATTTTATATTATCTAGTAAGGATTATTCTTAAAGATGAAAAGAGAAATCATCCTTAGTGGAGTTGCTAGGAATTGTGAGCTTAATAATTGAAAGCTCAATGAATATATTGAACATTGAATAATTTCTTTCTTTTAAGGAAGATTAAAATCAGATTTCACCCTAAACGTAATAACTTTAGGGCTTAAGAGTTTTCAAGGATTGAAAATCTCCTACAAGGACACGCCCCTATAGTTCATTACCCATCTCCTCAATGGAAAATAGAACTTTTAATTAAAGGGTTGAATCAATTTATTAAACTGAAGGCACAAGATGAATGAGAATGGAGGAAGAAACCTGTCAAGATCTTATAGTTCCATGACTTCTATCATCCAAAGCTTGACCAATGACCTAATTCACTTAAACTTATAATTTAAAAGTTACAGAATGATTAGTCAAGAACTATGGAATCCGTCGTCTGGAGACATTCCAATGAATTGCAGTGAAATTTATGAAAGAGACCTTAAGATTTAATCTCTGTGAGGTTTCAATGAATATGATGACTAAGATGCTTAGGATTAGGTCTAGGTTTAAATGAAAACTTTGTCATACAGTAATTTGCTTTGCAATTTTCCTAGAATTAACCTTTTGCTGCCCACAATTGTCCCTTCTGGACATATATTATTCTTCTTTAAGGGCTTTGGAGAAATTTTCAATTATGTTTAAGTTTTTACATATGTATTATTTTGGATTTAGATGAAACACTTGAGAATTTGAGGATCTTTTGTGCAAAAGCAAAATGCTCATCCATAATTCTTCAATTATGTTCGAGTTTAAAGTTGGGAAGAATATTCTCAAAAGCATACATTTTTTATTTACCAATATTTATTGTCATTTTGTCAAATTTCTCTTTTATTCTTGGACTTCATGAAATGTCCCATGTTTAAAAGACCTTTGCTTGCAATTATCAAGCAAATTAGTTCATGTGCAGTCCATATTAGCCAAACTTGTGGTTAAGGCCTTGATGAAGATTTTAATTATTTCGGTCTTATTAAGGGAACTTTAATGTAAATACACAATGTCTAACCCACAATTTTGAACTCCAGTGTCCAAATTTGTTATGAGTTTATCATGCCCAAATATGTTACATTTCATCAAATTTTGAATTTATTTATTTTTACTTATTTACTTTATTAATTTTATTTGATTTTTATATGATTTAGACTTAGAAATAATAGTTATTTGAAGTTTAATTCTATTTTGTAGCTAGTTTGGCCTTGGATGAAAGAACTTGGAATAGTTTTGAATGGCGCTGTAATTTTCTGGACCCAGATGAAAAATCCCAGAGAATTTGAGATTGCTTTCTCTGGGATTGTAATGTAATTGCATGAGCACACAATTGGAAGAAACTGGCGTGGCAGTGAGCTGGTGATGGTGCACGAGTCCACTGAGTTTGGTGTGGTAAATCTGACAACTAAGATTTCATCCACTAGATCCAATGATTGTGAAGCTTGTGGATGCAGGGTCAATGGATCTAGACTCACTAGCGGATAAAGACGGTCATCTTCTTTATTGGGTAGACCTGCTCCAAAAGTGAACTCCGACGATTTAGCAAGCAGATAATAGACATATTTATAGGCATTTATCAATGATGTAGCCGTTCAATTCCCAGCCCGTATAGGCCTGGCTAGGATCTTGTTCCTTTGCGCGGGAAGCAGCTTGGTGCAAAGTAGGTGATGAACTACTATAGTGCTGCGCGCAGAGGTTAATTGGATCAGTTAGGTTGACTAATAGGTTAACCTAGTCGATCCTATATATAAACATGAAATTGACCTAATTAAAACCTTTAATTGTCCCTAAGTCAATTAATAAATTTACCAATTATTCAGTCAATTTAGTACCCACATCAAAATTTCTTAAGGCTTTTGTTAAGTGATAGGATATGCAGAGTATATAAGTATTACAGAATAACCGGTTCACTAAACCGGCTACTGGGTCTATTGAATCGAGCCTGTTGGTTCAGTCACGCTTAAGTAGGGCTTCCTCTTACGGGAGGATATGTTTCTTTGTTGTCTTTCTGCCATTCTGCTCTCGCCTTCTTCTCTGTCTTCCCCTTTTTCTACTCCCAGCTGACCTCTAATCTGTCCTCTTCCCGCCTGTAATTCTGTTCAATCTTAATATCATAGTGATTCATTGAGTCAGATATTGCTTGAATCTCTACTGCATTTGCTTGTTCTTTGAGTTTTCCATTGCAGGCTATCATTAAGCTCATCAAGATACACATCCCTATCAAATTTTATCCAATTTTGAGTTGACCTAATGGGTCAATTGAATGGCCAAACTTTTGGGGGGGGGGTAATTATTTAAAGTTTTTCTAGCATTTCTTGACTTAATTTGATTAATTTAGGGATCAAACTAACCCAAATTTTATATGATTATTCTTTTGAAGAATTTTGATATTTTTTGAATTTTTTTTTTTGAAATTTCTTTAATTTTTAGCATTTTAAATAGATTTTATAAGTCCAAAATTTGTATATTTTTGTCAAATTAATTCTAATTTGACATTTCTTCACTTCCAAATTATTTTGAGGTAAACAATATAGTATTTTATTGACCACAAACCCTAGTACTAGAAAACAACCTAGTGTGTCATTTGTCTGAAGATCAGAGAGGTGAACTAGCCATGTATTTAGTAATGAAGTTGATAGATTGTGAGGGCAAACCAAAGTTTGATTGTGTGGCCATTCTCAGATGCATACTTCACCTTTTAAGATGGTTTCGCTCAATAAACCTTTTTTACTTAATACCACTTAAAATCGGTGATTAGTAATTTACTATATTTTGTGATGTATTACTTATGAATATAGCCCATATTTTGTTAGGTATTGGTTATATGCTCTCGATGTGACTAATCATGCAGGGAGACAACATGGCCCATATTTTCCTCACACGTAGGAAGTACAAAATATATGCTAATTTCAAAAGGCGTAGTTTCTATAACCTAAAGTTTTTCCCTTGGAATTATAGTGTTGTCCCTAAGCACACCCAAGATGGGGTAAAATTAAGTAATATTACGAAATTGAGAAATATAATACGATTAAAACCTATAAATAAAAAATCGATGTGCAAGTAGTAAAAGAAAAGCAAGAGAGAGACCGATTTTTAGGTGGTTCGACACTTATCGCCTACTTCACTCCCACACCTACATTGCCTAACTAATCATTCCTTTGCACACTGCAGGTGGAGAAACTTTTACAATTCCTCCCTTAACTACGCAGACAAAGATGACCCTAATCTTTCCTCACACAGGGAAGATTAATTATTTCTCTCTGATATCTCCTAGTACAAGGCGAGATCTATCCTTACACTAATCCTATAAGACTAGAGGATTAAGTATCTCCTAAGATCAACCTCTTGATCTTAGTAAAAAGAAAATACAATAACAGCTTTTTTGCAAAGACTTTAGTACAATGAAGAGTCAAGGAACAAGTAAACCATAGAATGACTTCTTTTCCACATAAAGTTGATTTGCCGATTCGAGCTCGATGTGGATTAATTCAAAGCTTTCTCTTTGTTATCAAATGTAGGAACACATGTAGTATTATTTTATTTTGAATTTTAAATAAGTATTTATAAGCATTGAAAGCTCATATTGATCGTTAAAGAAAAAAGTAATTCAAAATGAGCTAAAGCAAGAGTTAAAATGGCTAAACAATTTAATTTATAGGCAGATTGGACCATCCATTTTTATTTGATTGCATCATTTGATATTTTCAAGCATCTGTACCCAACATACTTTAAAGGAACAAACCGTCCGGTCATGTAGCCGACCCGACCTAGTGGGATTAAGGCTTGGTTGTTGTTGGCTGGGGGGTTGGGATGAAAGAGGCTATGTAGAAAGCATAATCCTAAACAACAGGACTGACATCACATCAATGTGCAACATCACGGAAAAGATGAATAACTGACCGCTAACTTAAATTTTGTTTGTTTGCTTTTTTTGATAAAAGGCTAACTTAAATTATTAATACAAGTAAAAGAAACAAGATTTCTAGACTAAAAAGCCGCAAAAGAATAGATAAGACATATCAGAAATTGAGGAAAGACATCAAAAAATAAAAAATATATGGTCAGAGCACCAGCTGGATGTTCATTTCCACCACTGTGAGGCACATGGTCATGTTGATTTGTATTCTTTTTTTTCTTCTTTACTCCTCCAGACTTGACATCCAATGCCTTTCCCTTCAGTTTTAACTTCCCTCCAACAACATTCTCATATGCAGACATTTCTGGGAGAAAAAGGCAATTTATCTGAGATGCAACATTCAGATAACAGTATATTTTGCAGAAGATAAAAAGAACTCAAGTAAAAAAAATTAGATTCTAACTTTAAGATGTTATAATGATTCAATGTTCACAGTTCGCATCTAAAAGAGAGAATAGATTTTCAAAAGCAACAGAATAGTAGAAAACATCACTAATTTTCACAAAGAAGTGTTACAGAGGATTACAACACAAAAGGAGAAACACACAAAACAACTACCATCAAATGCTTCTACATTCCTTATTTATAGTAGGAAGTTAGGGCACTAGATTTCCTTATTTATACTAGAAGTTAGGGCATCAGATTTTAACAGAAATTCATGTGACATTCCAGCAATACCCCATTAAGTATTTATGCACAATTCAGTGTCGTTTTCTGAGGCAAAGAAAAAAGGAAAAGAAACACTTTGTCAAACAAGTCTTCACATATAAGATTTTTCAAGGACATCCCAAAAATATATTTTCAACTTCTCTTATCATTTTCCAGGATACGGATCCAAATTATCTATCGAGCTTGGACTTGTGCATATGGATGCAGAACTTTGAGAACACATCACTAACTGCCAATATGGTGTTAAACAAGTCAATCAATGGTCATATTTTTTTTCAAACATCTATGTCAAAAAACACCATTTAGTATTGTCAAAGAATCATCTAAATTGAGAACTCAAGTAAAAAAAAAAAACCCCAACAGGTATACCACAAAAGAGCTAAGATCACGGTTAACGGGGTTGAAATGATTAAACTATTCTCATTATCATCAATAGCACTGTCCCAGTCACTTGCATCATCTTTATGAACCTTCTCTCTCCACTCAATTATGTTCAGTGCTGCATAAAAACATGCCTCAAGTTTGAATATGGATACAATTGAGGATTGAAGTTAAGATCTTCTAAAGCAGCTAGCACATTATGTACTAAAAAGTTAAAATTAACCAGATACAAGACCAAACAATGAAATTTAACTCAGAAAATAAGATGAGCTTGGTGGAACATTAGTTACAGTTTACACATTAAAAGCAAAATAACATGTCTCTAAACAGAATAGCATGCCAAGAAACATAACTCAAACTCACTATTTGACAACACCAAACCACCCCCCCAATTTGTACATATCCTTCTATACATCGTAAAACAAGCCATAAGGAAATAAAAGTAAAAAATTTCCTTTTAAGGTATCACTAAATGATTAATCCAGGTGCTTCCAGGTTGAGTTGGCTTCTAGAGTTTTTGTTTGAAACAGCCATAACCTGGAGAAAATGGCTCGAAGTTTTTGCACTCCTACCCCAATCGATCGATGTTCTATTGTGGCCCCATGTGGAATGACAGAATAAATTTCTACCCAGCCTCCATGGTCCCCCACTAATAGGAGCACGCTCGTGAAAGCACTTTCTAGGGTTTGCTCGTCCAAAGATCTCTGAAAACTCTCATGAGGTATGAAGCTTTTCATGGATCGAATCGACAATCAGATCATCGCATATCGCACAAGGAAATCATTGTGGAGACTAAAGGAAACAATATAATGCTGAACTGGAAGAAGATGAAGGTGGAGGAGAACTCGACAAACCTGACTGCTGCGTCGGGTCCCGATGACAGAGAAGAGAGTGCTTTCAGGGCTCGTCTGTAGCAGACTTGCTTTCGGGAAAGCTCAACTGAATTTCATCGGGGATCTGAGCCTGAGGTCAGGAGGACAAAATTGTAAATTGGTCTTAAGTGTTTTTAAATTTCAATTTCAGTCTTTAAGGTGATAAAAATACTGCAGTTTTAGTCCTATATAATTATTAATTTTTTATTATATTATAAAATTATTCTTATTTAATATTTCAGAATATAGTTTTTAAATATTAATATTTATACTTTTTAATTTTAAATTTTTAAAGTAAAAAAATAAGAAATAAAAGAAATTAAATTTTAAGTTTTTATTAAATTTTAAAATAAGTGTGATAATAAAAAGGTATGGTAGTTTATTTAAAATGTATGTATTATTCAAATTAATTTAAAATAAAAAAAATTAATGAAAAAGGTGATATTCTCAAACTACAATGACAACATTTTTATAACTTTTGAGACCAAAATCTAAATTTTTTGAGCAATTTACCATGAAATATATATTATTTTATAAATTTAATAATTAATAAATTTATTCTAAAGCTTAATTGCAGCTAAGTCTCACAAATTTAGATTTATGTACAATTGAGTTCTTTTACTTTTCAACTCAATCAACTTGGTTATTTACTTTACAACTACATGCAAATAGATCCTTCGATAATAACAGAGGAATCTAATAAAAGATACTTTTTCTGGTTACTATCTAGGTTGGATATTATATTTATCTAAAATGTTAATATAATTTTTAAATTAATCAAATTTATTAAGTAATTAGAGAGAATATTATTTATTGGATCTCTTTAATAATAATAATAATAGATCTATTTGTACGTTATTTTAAATTAAAAACTAATTTTATTAATTTAAAAATCAAATAGACTTAATTACACATAAGCATAAATTAGAATAGCTTAATTACTATTAAAATTTATTTAATATTAAAATTTATATTAAATATGAAAAAAAAATATTTTTCAGTATTAAGATTTAAGTTGAACATAAAATAAAGTTTTTAAAATTTATATTAAATTTAAAATATTAATAAAATAATAATTAGGATCAAAATTTGAACCAAATAAGCAAATCAATGTTAGTGAAATCTATGGGCAAGACAAACTAACACATTATTATCATCCGGTCCTATTTATTTGTGAGATTAATTCTAATTTTAAAAATATATTTTTTATATAATATTGTTATTCTAAGATTTATAAAAAATTTAAAAAAAAGTAATTATTATATTTTATAAAACATGTAAGATGTGAAATAAATAAAATTAAAATTTTATTTTAAATTTATATATAATGTAAAATAAATTTAATTTTAATATTAAATTTTATTTAAAATTTAAAATATTATTTTTTTGATAGAAAATTTAAAATATCATTAATTTAATATTAAATTTATATATAATATATTTTTTAAGATTAATTTTAATTAAAATTAATATTTGAGTAAAATTCAAAGTGCACTTTAGGAAAGGGTATTTGTGACCTCTTTAGTTGGAAGAAAGAAATAAAAAATAAAACTTTTTATGACAATTTTTGAAAATACAATAATGTAAAATAAAGTAAATTAATTATCTTAAATGTTAAATAAAATCAATTATATTATATGTAATATAAAACTACTATTTTAATATTAAAATTTATGTAAAATAATATACAAAATAATTTTTAAAAAAATTAAATTAAAACTCTAATTAGCCATATATATCAAATAAGAACTAAGAACGTCTATGAAATTTACCCCAAATATTTTCTCACTTTCATCAAATAATATGTCCAAATTTCAATATTTTTAAGTTTACTTATAAACTACAGAGGAATTTAGCATCACATAGCATATTAAATACATTGTAGAATGTGAGAATTGAAGAGAAGCTTAAAAAAATTGCTCGAAATAACTTGGATTAAGATCATAGAAAATAAACATATATTATTCAGACATACACAGCAAGAGCTTAGGTTTTGAAAAAATAATTAGTTAGATGTGATAAAAAATTAGAAGTATTTATGAAAAGGGATCCTACAAAACCGTTATTGGGTCTGTTGGCAACAAAAAACTTTGATGTTCGATCATATGATTACACCACCGTACACCCATTTATCGCTAACATAACATTTAATTCTATCCCTAAATTAAATCTGTAATGCAAAATAAAGTTGTGCATGAAGGACGGCGATAATATACAAGCTAAAGTTTTTATGTCAGAAGAGTTGAGAGAACAATTCAACAACTATCATACGACTAAAATTACAAGATAGCAATATCAATAATAATGATAGCTTTCCATTCAACAATACAAGGAGAATATTAAAAAAATTCTCATCAAAATAACTCAAAAGAAATCAAAAATTTCGTTAAAAATAAAATCTGAGACCACCAATATATCCAGTGTTGCTGCTTCGGCTAACTTATGTTCACTCTTGTCAAGAATTTCCTCACAGCATTAATCACTGGGAGAGGGTTCTCCAAGTGCACAGCATGGCCGCATTCTGGAACTATCACCATTTCACATAATTCTTCATCATTGGTAACTTCGCCAGAGAAAGAACTTCTGATTTCCCTGCACATCTCCTCTGCGATGCCCCTGAACTTCTCGTCCTTTTCTCCCACAATGAGTAAGAGAGGCTTCTTGCAATGCTTTAATTCTTCCCATAGTGGCCTGGCATCAGTATGAAATTTTAGGTGTCAAATTAGATTAAAAAAACAAGTATAATATTCCTCGAGCTTTCAAATATCACGATGAACGAAGATAAAATTTTAAACCGTAAATAGTTGTTTGATAAGCTCATTGAGCTTTTAAGGATTTCCATCTGCATGATGAAAATTATGCAAGTACATGTATGATGAAGACGTTTTCAAATATGGGAAAAAAATTGCAGCAGTAATAATATTGCCGCTGCTCTTATGTAGACTAGGCAAAACGTTTAAATTCCTAGCTATTATCTTATCCCAGGAACAAAAGGTAACTGCATGTCAATGCCTGTGTGATAGCAATAATGTATATATTAAGGACCTAGACGTAATTAAAAAATAATCTCAGGGTCTTATATATAATTGTACATAAACTAAATTAGATATCTCATTTTATAAATAGAGGCTCTCCTCGATATAAAAAGGAAAACAATCTCACCTCTAATTCTCAATTAAAAGCCCTCCTCACACAATGAGGGACAATAAAATCAAATACAAGATAATAAAAATAAAATACAACTCACTCTTCTCGGATGACTAGGATCCTTCACCATCTGACGACTCATGAATTATGCTTCACGACTTACAACAACTCTACCTCAACTTTTGGCAGTCTTACCAGCACCAACACTTAATGGAGTCAAGTTCTTCAAAAGTGGGGAGTATTATTTGCAGGGAATCCTCGATATCGCTTGCGCTGATGACATAAGCACAATTGAGGAGCCCTACAAGGGACTTTAATTAAGTTTATGTATTTTCTTTATGTATTGTGCAAAACTCTTTCGTTTTATATGTTTACGTGAGTACAAAAAAAATAAAAAAGAAAAGAAAAAAAGAGAGAAGAAAATAAAAAAAGAAGGCTGTGCGGGCCTGTTGACCCTCGCTGGCCCAAGCAGGTGACCCGCGCAACCACGTCCTGTAGCGGCTTGAACGGGCGCGCTCGCAGCCCATGATTGCCGCGCGACAAGTGTGGGCCGTGGGTCCGTTCCCCCCTATTTCTCCTATTTCATAGGTTTTTCTCCGGCTTCTCCGCACACAACCAATGGAGATGTCACTGACTGGTGACTGCTGACTGCCGGAGATGATAGAGATAGTTGTTGATGATTGCATGTTCCCATTGTAAGTGTTTGGAGGAGGAGTCTTCTTTAGCTGATATGCGCAGGTGACGCCGATTCGGTACTGGGACCGCAGAGGGGCTGCAGGTTTCCTGTTGGTGACTTGAGGTTCTTGAAATCTAGGTTTATTTATTTGTTATCTCTGGTTGAATCCTTGCTTTTTTTGTTCTATTTCTTGAATTCTCTTAGCAGTTTGAAGGTTTGTTTTTTTTTGAATAATGGGTGTGTTTGTTTGTAAGGTTTAATTTAAGAAGGTTAAAATTAAATTTAGATAAAGATATTTTTTTATTGAAAATTGTGAATGATGTGAAATAAAGTTAATTATTATGTTGGAATATGTGAGGGATGTGATATAAAGTTAGTTATTATGTTGGAATATGTGAGGGATGTGATATAAGTTAGTTATTATTTTAGTAATATGTGTAGGATGTGAAATAAATTTAATTTTTAATATTAAATTTTATGTGTGATGTGATATGCCTGATTAAAATTAAATCAGGTTAATTTTAAATGCGCAAACAAACGGGGCTTAAGGGTTTCTTTCCACCATTGTTACTGTTACCCTCAACTACGAAATTAAGCTCAGGTCTATGAATGAAATCAAAACAGCTGCCTTGGAGTTTATGTGAATGTTAGCAACTGTCTACTGCTTCTATCCATGCACTCTGTTAATTTTGCCAATTTCTGCCATAGCTACTTGTTCATCATGCTTCCCTTTATTACTGTGCTAATTTTAAGTCTAAAAATTACATTTTGCATTTCTCAAAATTCCAAGCTTATCTTTATTCCAGTCAATAGCAATTCTTAAAATTGAATATTATTTCATTGAATATATGAATTGCTGAGCTTAATCTGAATCAAATTCCATATTGCTAAAATTCATAGAATGAACTCTGCCAGCGTGAAGAAATTTATTCCCTTAAATCAAGGAGTTAAGTTTAATGTTATGAGGGTTAATCTTTGTTACATTGATAGTTTTCTATTTTCACTTTGCATGTGTTTCAATGAAATTTGCCTGGAGCATAACTAATTTTTTTAGAAAACCCATAAAATCTATGTGAATATGCGATCAATGCTGAATAGTATAACTTGTGCAAATTTTAGTTTAAACACCTCAAGTTGATAGCATATGCATTTAAAATTGTTATTGCATTAGGCATTTTAAAATAAATAAATAAGGTCTAACTGGTTGAGTAGAAACTTTAAAGTACTTTAATACCTAAGCACGAGTCCCTTTGTTGGTTATGAGAATGAATCACTTTAGCAACCTCTTGCAGCATCAGATAGAAAAGTAGAAATGATACTAGTATCTATAAGATCACGAAAAAAGGTCAACTAAAATAGATGACGTAACTGCTTGCGGATACCAAATCATTTTTTTATTGATGAAATACTAGTGTGTGTAAAACTTTCTGTGATCCTAATTGCGTGTCCTAATTGCATGCGTTTAGTGTTTTTCTTTCTCAATTTTAATATTTGAGTTTATGCATGAGTTATGTTTTATATATGAGATTTTTTTATTTTTTATTGTGTCGACCAGAACAACTGTTTCAATATTTTTCTCCAATTGGAAGATCAAGAAGTATCAGACAATTATCGAGAAAGTATCAAACAAGTATTATATTTTTAAAAAATAAAAATAAAAATTGATGCGTCACGCCCGGTGGAGTATCGGTATCCGATATGGGGTATAATATGGATATATTAGGCTTCACAAAGTATTGGTGCTTCATAGCCTTACTGTAACAACATTTGACATTTTATTTGATGTAAGTGTGATTAGTTATTTTCTGAAGCCCCTCCTGAGATTGAGAGACATCTTTGAAGGTTCTCAAATATCACAAAACAGCTCATGAAAAACGGCTTCTACATCTTGATCGTGACCATCTTCATATAGATATTAATTAAGCAGGCACGCCAATAGAATATAAATCTACATTAGGCTATTGTATCTTTGAAGAATAAAAAACAAAATGTGTTAACAAAACTGGCTAAGGCAGAGAACCCGACAATGATACTTAAAATATGTGAGCTAGTATGGCTGAAGCAGTTGATAAAAGCGTTAGAGTATAGTAAATCTAAACGTATAAAGTTGTACCACTACAATCAGGCTACAATGCACATCGCCTCAAACCTATCTTTCATGAGAGGGCAACACATTTAGAGATTAACTAACGCTTCATCGAGGAAAAAGTAAAGTCCAAGGCTATTATTGTGTTCTTTGTTAGTTCTAATTATCAATTAACAAATTTGTTAACTAAGTTTTTGAGAGGCACTGAGATTGGGTATATTTGTAATAAGCTTGGCCTTTATAATATTTTTGCACCAGCTTAAGGTGATGTTAAGGACCTAGATGTAATATAAATAATTTCAAAGTCTTACATATAATTTCACCCTAATTACATATATATCATTTTATAAGCAAAGAGGAACTTGATTCATCTTTTTCCCTCTTTCAGTTTCGTAGTTTTATGTACTAAGCAAATAATTAATTAGTAATATTCATCTTTGCATCATAATATTACTTGTAATTGTCATAGCATCATAGAAAATGAATGTTAGTGTCACAAGGCTCCGACGATTGAAACACCTAACAAAATTGATGTGCATAACCTTACATCAGAAAGTTAGAAATTTGTTTCCGAATTCAAACCTATAACTTCAAATATAAAACAGATTGTTATATCATTGATTAAGGGAGAAAAAAAAGTGACATCAGGAACTAGAAAATGATTTAAAAGTGACAATCCTTTACAACAAGGAAATAAAGAAAGAAATGGTGAAAGCAATGATATCTACTATGTGACAAAGCTATGTTCCAATACTCTGTGACTGCAGAAGTAAGAAAGGGAGATCATTTTTCAAAAAAAAAAAAAGAAAAGAAAGGGAGTTCCTTATTTATGAACACAATGATATCTAAACTCACCTTTGCCTACCAGTGCTGAAATCAATTAGAGCTTGTGCAAGGGCTTTGATATCCTGATGTTTCTCACGATGGGATACAATCTTCTTGAAGTGAGGGTGATCACGTAAGCTGTAATATAAACCAAAAATTCAGGCGTAGAAACAATATCATTGTGCAAATAAGCATTGGTATAACAGAGTGCAGGGAAGAAATTTACAAGTGGCGGTGGGAGAAGAAAGGTGAGTGAAAGGACTGGAAAGAAAGCAATGCCAGCAAGTGGAGACACAGAGGAATTTTATGTTAGGGAGGCAGCGTTCCGCAAACAAAGCAGTTTTAAGAGGCAAAAAGCCAGTTGTAGTAAGAAGCTCATGAAAACTAGGACAACAATTAATACTCGAAATGCATGAGCTTCAAGATAAGTTCTGGAAAATGTTTGCAGCCACAGTAATGGAAAAAATTAGGATAATCATGAGAATTATTAATCAACATGAATGAAAAGTTAAGGAAGCACTATGTTAACTGTGACTGCCAAGTAAATGCTTGATCAAAAGAGAACTACTATGAAGTAGCCTTTACGTATGAAATAAAATCCATTCAAAGTAAAAAAGGTCAGTGAAAAAGAAAAGTTAGATATGACTGTTAGAAATGAGAAAATTAGACCAAGCAACTTTAACATTCACAAAGTAAGAATTTAATTAAGACAAAAAGGCTAGCCGGAGAAAATTAATCAGGTTTTGCTAGCCTTCTGGATTTCGAATCATCAACTTGACTACATAAGATGACCTTAACAGACTTTTTTTTCATAAGACATCAACTGGTTGCAGCTCCAAATGTCCGCAGGATATAAGAGGCTCAAAACATACTCCTTAATTTTCGAAAGGTTACATCACAATTGGTCCAGCCAAACAGATATGCACATCTTAACTACATGTTCAGATGTTGAAGCCTGGTCTAGTAAGATAAACTAACATAAGTAATGCACAACTATATGTGATTTTTAAGGCTATAGATAAATAGTGGAGAAGGTTATAGGTCATTGCAGCTATTATTATAGGCATCATAAGCACCTCAGATAATGTTTTATGGCTGAAAACTACCTTTTCCATAGAGCGCCTTCATAGAATATCTGTAAGAAACGATTCAGTCCATGCGACAATAGGTAGCTAGCCCTTGCATTGTCTTGTGATGTGCGTACTCTCCGAGATATTTCATCCCTTACACCTGGACTTCCTGATATTATGACAGCTCCATCTACCTGCAAATATAACATAGTCTAGCATTTGAAAAATGAATACTAGATTCTAAAATCAATACCTTTTCACTGTACTTCAGAGACATGTGCAATGCGATTCTTCCACCCATCGAATATCCAACAAGAATAACTCCTCCAGTTGTAATATCACAGATCAACTTCAGTAACATTTCTGCAACTGATTCAATTGATTGATAACATTCTTGTTGTGACATGGGCGTATGCCCTAGATCACATGATTCTCCATGCCCTGGAAGATCAATAGAAATGCACCGTGTAGTGGAAGACATAGCCTTCATTAAAGGAATCCAGTCTTGGCTGCTACCGAGGAAACCATGCAAAAAGATGACTGCCTTACTCTACATCAGCAATAAAGTATCTTCGTAAGAGACTAACTCAACAAATGTAGATGAAAGTTAGGCATTAAAAGAAACATATTTCAGAGGAAATTATTTCTATAAATTCAGTTAGAACAAAAAATATGAAAAATAGCATTAAGAATAAGAAAACTTATAAAATAAAATACAGAAATAAGGAATACTCTTTAATGAGTTAGGAGCAACTGAAACGCTTGCTCCATCATATTGTGCCACTCCATAAACCGTTATTACACCATTAAAAAAGAAATGAGGGCCTCCGGTTCAGTTATCACTTAAGAAGCTCTAGTTAGTGGATCAACTGCGTTGATCAAATTGTGATATAAAGGTAAAACTGTAAAAGACATTGAGAAAATGAGGTAGAGAGGTCTTGATGCTCTGGTATTATGCCCGAATAAAAACATCAAAGAATCAATTGGTTGATGGAAAAATTTTCAGTATGCAAAGAAATCCTCTTCATCCTATTTTCCTGCACAGGCAACTCTTGGCCTTACAGATTCACTGCCATAGTTTGTCAATGCATTAGAACATTTTTAAACTTGTCGCGTATATGTCATATGCAAATGCATGCTGGAGCTTATATATAATCTAATTATGAAGATTGTAAAACAGGTATTTCCAGCAGGGCCCCTGAAAATGACCATTTTAATCATTAGAGATATAAGCAATGAAGTCTACACTTAAACAGGGACAACATCAGTTTCAGTTTTAGGACAAGAAAGCATACCTCTTTATCTCCACCAGCCTCCAGCAACTTAAAAGAGCAGGAAAATCCCTTTCCTTTAACTTGTAGCTTGTAGGATCTGACATCTTCTCCTTTGCAAACCTTCAGAATGACTTCTTGGTTGACCTGGAAATGTTGAAGAAAAATATCAACATCTTCTAGGGAGGCTTCCACCATGCTTCCATTTGGAGGAAAACGTATTTTAAGAGCCTCAGCTGATAGATCTTCCTTTAACCATTGAAATGTTCCAAGTCCATGAGCTATAGTAGCACTATGCTCTATCTTCCTAATTTCAGAAATTGCACTATTGGATTTCTCAAGGCAGTGTGCAAAGTTTATGTATGCTGACAAACCTAGACTACTTTCAAATGTGCTACTGATGATGGCCATCTTCTCATGCATCTGAGCCCATTTGGCAATAACTGCAGCTTTTTCAAATCCACCAAGAATACTGGGTTTCAAAACCTGTTTTGTATAGTTTCCAAAGAGTATGCCAAGGACTAAGAAAATGCTTTAAATGTTGATTTTGATCACTAAAGGTAACATTCACTTACAACAGCAACTATTCCAGGATGGACAAAATTTTCAAGCTTCTGAAGAATTTCTCCAGTGATACTGTCAAGCGTTTCATCTAGTGCCACTGGTAATCCAGTTTCTTCACAGAATTTGATGATATCCGCTTCAAAACATACAGGTTCCTGGAAAATTAGTGAAGTTAAATAGCCACATAATTTGGCAAGAAAAAGGAAAAATAATGAAGAATACATCTGATTTTGTCTATTGGTAAAAATAAGCAAATTTAAGTGCCAATGTATGCTTTGGTGTTCACGTGCATATCTATACATGACAGATCTAAATGACTGATTTTGACACTGGAAAACAACAGATGTATTCCTCAATCCTTTCCCCCCATCTTGTATTCGCCTTTGTAACTCACAGCGTTAACCTTCTTGTTGTAAAGAGTGTTTCAGACTACATGATGTTCTAGCTTCTCTTGCCAACCCACCCCTGACCCCAACCCATGCGTGCACAGGCACTACAACCCTATTCTCAATCACTCTGCTCTAGAGAAAGTCAGGGTGAAAGGGCTCATAGACCAGAAGATCTGCAAAATGACAGTAAATGTTCTTAAAAAAAGTAGAATGACCATACTCTTATAAATGTAAAAGAAACAAAGGGAACAACAATCCCACCGAGTTATTGATACTACATCGTGTGCTAACTATTTCACATTCAAAACACAATATTAATAAGGGAGACCATACTCATGAATAATTAGCCCCAGCATTTATGCCAGAATTAACTTAATGTGACGAAGTGATTGACTAGATATAGTTCATCTGTGAAGGTATCCAAATCAGGGGGATCCAACACTTGAGTTCAAGAGAATTGCTGAACAACTGTACTTTGTGCAGCAAAGTGGTTTTCTGGGTTACAACCCGTGAGCTTCAAAATAAACTTTATTAGCCTATGAAATGCCACATACGTAGGATAAGATTTAGCCAGCTAAAAATCCTTTGCCAACTGTAAATCTGTCTTGAAGAACCACAACTAGAAAGCATTGAGAAAAGACTCAACACTGCATAATTAAATGGATGGCCTGGAGATCAGAACAAAAAACTTAAGGTGTTGAAGAATCTAAAAATAATTTTAAGCAATCGTTGGTGGAATGGAAACAAAGTCGCAACATAGAAACATTCAACAAATCAGCTAACTCGAGTTGGTCTTGGTTTAGCACATCATGGGTTAGACTAGAGCTACACCTAAAGCCAAAGGGGATGGATCAACCAAAGCCATGCGATTTGGGTTGCATTCACAAAAGATCACATCAAACTAACTAAACCACCAATAGGCATATTTGCGCTGACTTTGTCCAAAAAGGGGGAAATTTAAGGGGAAGGAAAACTGGTGGGGACACCACGATCGACCGTAGATTCATTCCTGACAGAATTTATCATCGACGATCGACATCTAGCCACACTACTTCGATCTTGATCGGTTGAATGTCAGGACAGATTTAAAAAGATGGATGCTGCGGATTGCTGACTTGGTAGATTGGAAATCTTCCCATTCATTCTAATTGATTGAAGATTCCATTTTGGACTAATTTTATTTCTTGCAATTATTCCATATTAGTTATTTCTATTTCTGTGATTGTTATTTTAGGCATGTTATCTGGTATTTTCTCGTTTGTGTGAGAAAATTATTACATTATGTATTTTCTTTATTGAGTTAGTTTGTTTGTATGAAGGTCTATATAAACGCATCCCTATTATTCTTTTTTTCCTAATGCTGAATGAATATTATTTGCCTTCTCCCTTGGGACTATTAATTCTGGAATGAATTGATATCTCGGATATAGAAAGGCTTGGGCCTTGGATGAAAATCCCTAAACCCCATCCGCTCAAGCTCATCTCCTCCGAAGTCGATCCACTCCTCCCCTCTCACAAACCCTGCCCCGCTTCCCGCTAAATTGTTTCTTGTGCATCCGACTCCACTGTAATAGTCGTTGATTCATCCATCTCGCTCTACAAGGTTTTTTCCATTGTGCTTGGATTCACTGATCATTAAATCAGATCGCCACCTCCGTTCAGCCGCACCCACCGCGCGCAAACCACATCTGTCCGCGCCCGCTGACGTAGTGTTCGATCGCCTACGCCACGCCTGCCGCGCGCCCGCCCGCCGCCCATTGTGCTCGACCGCAACGCACCCCGCCTGTCCATCACACATCGTGCCCGCCTACCCCATCTGCGCTCACATGCCTCCATCCAAGTGCGCCGGCTGCCAAGCCTTTGGGAGAAATTGCAAAGTGGTCCTCTAATTCTCGATTTAGGTACGAATTTCGGCAACCTCTAACTTGGTTAAATCGGATATTATGATCTTTATGCTCGCTTGTGATTTACTCAAATTTATTCCGCTTATGCAACCTATCATTATTGAGTGCAATTTAATTACTGTTGGTTAAATATTGTGAGATCTTATAATCCTGTTATCTCATTTCTGATTTGTTGAAAATCGAATTACGCCCTAATCTGAGTTGGTAAATTTTCAATTACCTTCAATCTAATTTATTTAAAATTTTAAAAGAAATTAATTTTGCAGGTTTAGTTACTTTCTTAGTAATTACAAAATTGAGTTCTAAAATTTTAGCATTAATTTGTGAATTATCTGCTATATATAATTTGCTAATCTCTAAACTGCATCGTCAATCATTTTTCCCGCATCAAAAACTTGCTCCACCCACTACAATCTCCCTCTCCCCCAACCATCCTTGCTTTCTTTTATGCCCCTTGAGTATTAATCATTAGAAACCACACTTAAAAATAAGATCTTCTTGTACCCAGACATAAGAGAAATACCATGTTGGGGTGCTAGGATGGCTAGCCAAAAATGCCAACCAAGGGCCAAAACGTATAAGCATTATCATATTGTTCTAATCACACTCTTACCACCCGTCTCATTATCTCTAAAACCCCTTCACTTTTTGCATAATGACACTTCATTGATGTAATCCCTTGAGCAGATAGTCAGATCCTCAAGGTCAGCCTTGAGGTACTAAGAATGATCTGAGACAATGCATAAACGATGTTCTCTCAAAGAGAAACTAAAGGAAAGTCGCATTGATGATGTCACCTCGAGGAAGCACAACAAAGGTGGAGTATCAACGCACAAATCATGCCGACATCTCAAAACAACACAAGAACACTATCCTCGAAGACCATCTTAAAGTTACCTTCTCGAGGACCTCAAGAAAGAAGACTCGACAACAACTCGAGTGAAGTAGCCTGAATAACAGAGACAACTCGACTCCAAAGAAAAGAAGACCTTAACAACATGCCAAGAGAACATGGATTTGGCCCAAGGGCAACTCAATTGAAGAGAATGAGGCCTAGATGCCTATTTGGTTGTGCTCTTTTTTGGCAAGATTATTCCTAAAAAGGCACAACCAATTTGGATGAAATATTATCATAGTGAACAGCTTTCAAAAAATTGTACCTGTCAAAACATTGATGAGTCACTTCTCTAATGATTTGCCTAATAAACAAAAAGACAAACAATAAAAATGAAACTTGAAAAAGGAGAGTATCATTGTTACTAAATTATATCACCCTTCCTCAACGCATTCAACCCATGATAGAGATCCATAAGAAATCATCAAGAATTGATTCTTAGATAAAGGAAAGATGATATTAGATGTGGACATCTGTACAGCAGATGACTCGGATGAAATCACATTATGATCACCTTAAAAGATTGGTGTAAATTTTCTATTTAATGTCACCTTATTTTATTGAGATTTTTATTTGGTTTTGCTTAAGCCAAGTCATTTGCGAGGATTTCATTTAGTCCAACATCGATCGTTTGAGCTTTAGAGTAGGAAAAGTGTTGGTATTTAAAGATAGTATTTAGTCATTGTAATTTATACCTTCTCGATTAGTGAAATTTAAGTTTGAATGAGATCACAATTCTGGTGATGGAATCGATATTTGGGTACTTAGGTGAGAATTGCTAAATCCTAGTTTATCAAAAATTAATTCCTCTCCATTGTCTCCTACATTCTAACTTCACTTTCCTCCCCATCCCTCTTCAATAGCTGCCTTCAACAACACTAAATCCATCCCGCCAATAAATGAATATTTCGTTCACTATCCTCAAATCAACCACATATGCTTTAGCATAGCGGAAAGCACCATTATGGGTATCAATAGATCCCTTTGATGAATTTGCCAAGACTCCCTTTTTAAGGACCTGGATCTGCTTATGAAATTATCCTAGGAATGTATATGTAATATGTACAAAATCATTACATGGTATCAAAACCTACCTCTATCCGGATATACACAAGGAGCTCACTGGACTGCCACTCCTTTTCTTCTACTCCCTCATCCTCAATATCTCTCTCCTAGCAGACGAGGCTTTTGATGCCACACAACCAATTATTTCGAAGCATTGCCACTAATCACTATTCACCGCCCTTGCTCTATTACTCATCAATCTTTCACTCTTAATTTTCCGAGTTGGTGATGTTGTCACCATCCATGCTACAGCATCCTACCCTGCTTTCTCTCTTCACCATGCTGCATCTTTCACTCCCACTATAGTATGTCATCAACCCGAAGATCAAGGCTTAAGTGGTGCTACACAACACCGCCCACATCCCCCTCACACCCTTCCATCTCCTCTTGAAAATCTAGAGTTATTTTAATCCAACATGTCTTAGAACCACCTCTCTTTGAATCAATGATCATCACTATGGAAAAGTTGAATGGGAAGAACTAGGCTTCGTGGACTACACCAGTTGAAGTTTGGTTCATTACAATATTTTCTCTTACTAGCGGATTTGCAAAAGATTTTAGAAAACTTCTCCAACTTATGTCTGGCGTTCATGTCATGTAGGATAGCATCGGGAAGCTTCTTATCATCATATTCTTCAACACTGTCTATTCAAAATTTGAGCCTATCAAGACACATTTTGGGGGGGAACCTCTATACCACTTAATCTGCTGCATATATAAGGATGTTGCATGCTTCCATGATATTTGTTCACGCTGTTGATTCCATTCCCAATCACTCTGCCTCGCTACATGGACTACACGATGGACTACACAATAAGTGGGCACAAGGAAGCTAGCCGTGGTGGGACATGTAAGGGAGATGACCATCCCAAGGCTATATTATATGGAAAGATGAGACAAGTGAGGGAGACGTGTTATTCCGCATATGAATATCCTCCTGGACGTCCCTCGCACACTGCTAATGCCATATTAGCTAGACTGCCAACACAGGAGGAATATAGTGTAGACTTGAAAGGCTAGCTTCAACACATTTTATGGAAAACAATTCATGCTTTATGAGACTACAATGGCGATGACTCAGGAGAAACCAATAAGCCTGAGACAAGGAGTACTTGACAGCCTATATTAAAATGTATAACTTACAATACTGCTACTCCTACAACTACAATACATAACTAATAACAATATAATAACAAGACATAATCCTCAATATAAATAATTCGTGTTTTTATTTCACTTGATATGAGTGGGATAACTGTTTTTACATTAAATTAACCAGTAAGAATAGCTCAAGTTAACTGAAAAAAGCAAAAAATGAACTGCTAATTTAATGTTTACTAGAACGCTTGTTTTACATTAAATGAACAATGTACTGGACTGTAGAATGACTTGAAGCCTACCTCAATGTATTGTAAGGCAAAACATTTCACTGAAGACCCAAAGAGTAGTGCATCATTATAGGTCCATTTACGATTTGCATCCACACGAATGGTAATTTGATAACCAAGCATTTTTCGAATTTCACTGATGACAGCAGCATCTTCCATAGGATCTACTCGTCGTGCCACCTGTAATTAAAGGAAATATATTTTTGAACCATGGGAACATCTGAAAAACTCACAAGAACTCTCAAATGCAGATTAAATTTGAGCAAATTTACTTCATGAAACAGAATGTTTTCTGCATGCTACTGTATTATTAGGCTATTCTAAGAAGATAACACAAAAGTTTGTCTGCTTATCACCTTCAACTTTACTGTAGTAAAACCCTCATGAAATAGCTGAGAAACAACATGAGTTACAACTTTCGGAGTTCCATGGCAGTCGACGAGGGCACAGATTGGAACTTTAGCTGCTTTACTTATACCCTTATCAACACAAACATCAGTGACAGAATTGGTGAATTGACACCCAAGGTAATCTGATAATCTGCAACCATTTCTTCTTGCCAATGCATTAAGTATAGCCATTTCCATGCCAAATCTTACACTAGGAAATATAGAGGAGTTCTGAAAATAACAAATATGATGATGCTAAATGCTAACATTTAATACAGTATGAGGAAAAAGGTTAGCTTGAAACATAATAATCTTAACTAAATCTAAAAAATACCTACAGGAATTCCCAATGTTTTCCATATCCAATGTGAAAAAGAGCCTCTGAGAAAAGGAAGATGACAACTTAGTTCAGCTCCTTCTAGTACATGAACTAGAAACCTAAGCTGTTCTTCAACATCCAGCAAATCCTCCTTGTGAATCTCTGTTGGAGCAATCTGTTATGTATAAACAGTTTTAAAAAGTCAACAAAAACTTTCTGACAACCTGAACATGAAGAAAATCTGTTCTTACCACCAAGTGCATAGTTCAAAGGTTTCCTACATTTATAATTTCTATGTTTGGTTTATGGAAGGTTGTCATGCCTTCCTCCTTGTTACCAGCACTAGTATATGATTAACCCTATCCACAAATCTTATTAAAGATCCAGTTTTACCTGCTTCGACCATTAGAGCTTCTGTATTACATCATTTACAGTAATATTGTCTAAGTGCCTTAGACCAATCATACGGTTTTCTAAGCATTAGGAGCTATCATCTAGCTTATACCAAGGATTACATTTAGTTTCACCACAGTTCTGCATTATTTTTGTCCCGAATATGTAGTTATTCTTGTCCTACATCAGTTTACTCCAAAACTAATGTTGTCAACAACCAATTCATAGTTCAACTGATTGACCAGTGAACAGTATCTGTCACAAAACACTTAAAAGTACACTGATGCAGAGCAGAAATGGGACACAGAATGGGAAAGAGAAGAGGCAGAAGAGGAAGAAGATGAATGAAAGGAGAAGACGGGAAGAATAGAGGGAGAAGACCAGAATATAGAGGAAAATTATCAGTTTGAATTCCTTAGTGTAACAGAATTGCAAATAGGACTTCTAGAAAAATTATCAATATTGAATATTTAAAAGGAAACCTCTACATCCCTTTAATTACAAAAATTGAAATCAATTTGCTCAGTACTTGTTCCTAAAATAGATGTGATGAGAACTATGTGTGTCCTTAGGTTGCAATCACGCATGCATCCATGTTACAAGTAAAGTCTTAACCACATATACAAAATGGAAATAAAAAAAGAACGAAAATACAGACCTCTCCATATCCAACATTATTGTCATCCAATGAAATAGCTATGAGAAAGCCTTCACGATAGAAATCCTTTCCACCATGATTAGCGGGAGCTGTGGTAGGTGGAGCAGAAAGTTGGATTCTAGAATGAAAATAAGTCCAAGAAAAAATAAGTTAAGACTAGAAAATTCTTCCCAATATTCATTTGAAATATAAAGAGATATTTACTCTGTTAACGACGGCATAGGACTTGCCTGTATAATGAGTATTCCATTTTCAAGATCTTATAATTAGACAGTTTACTAGATACATTTCCAGACATTGGAGTCCTCATAACGGCTTCAAGTACCTGATCAACTGCTTGACAAGTGAACTTATTTATGATGCTGCAAAATTGTAGATAATGTCAAAGAAAGATACATGGTGAAGGCTACATGAACAACCATAGCAATTTCAACCTGTGAAACATAGCATTATCTGTAATACCACTCTTAACTTCTACTATGCAATCACTGTAGTGCTGCTGTGAATCCCATAAAGCACGCCGTAATTCCATTTTTGTCTGTACTAACAAATGCTTTAACCTGCAAACCAAAGTTATGAAGTTCAAATACATGTGTGAGCGTCTTGCTTGCCAGCTCAAACAGTTTAACTGAGATTGAACACGTGGGTATCCTTGGTCTCATATCCCCACATAGAGAAGATTTAAATAAAAGAATCAAATGCTTAATCTAGTATGAATTCTCATACTCAAACAAGTTTATTTTGAAAATACTAACTTATTGGAATACATACCCAAACAAAGACCATGGAATAAGCTCTGCAAAATTTTAACCATAGCACTACGGTGCATCTGGTTTATGATTGGCTTTTGATATGCCACATCATATTCATAGAGTAATATTACCTAAAATATCTAATTTAAGTTGTTTCCAAATTGGAAAACAACATTTGACTATTAATTACAATATTTAAAGAATCTTAAGATGCTGGATCATATACAAGAAGCTTTCCCTAAACAACCTGCTGACACTCGGATTGGAAATAGTTTAAATAGAATTCTTTGGAATAAAAAGATATCACAAAGCAACCATCACAGGGAAAATGCAGAAAAACATAATTAGTTAATGAAATATTACTGCACACCCGTGAGCCATGCAAAGCTGACCAATTGAGATATCATGAGATGTGTAGAAGTACTGGTTTAACAGATTAGGCTCAGTCCTAACTGCAATAGGTAAAAGACTGAAAATTGCACCACCCTGATTGTTTATGACAATTACAGTCATTGGTTTTCTCTTCATCCTGCAGGGAAAATAGTTCAATCAGCATAGCATGCTAGTCATATCAATAAGGTGCTTAGCCTCCAGATCTTTTACCAAAGTTACAGGAAGTGTAACTTAAAGGATGGTTTACAATTTGGTATGAAATCCGATGCATGTAGTCATGGTAAGGTGGGGGATGGCCCAAAAAATTTTGTGAACTATGTAACAATGTTTATGTAACACATCTTCAAGGAGCAGAAAATAAATTAAAAAGAGATATCATGTACAAAGAGGTAAACTGGAAATTACCTAGATGATGAAAATCCAAAATTAGGTGCTGCATTAGTTTTCTAGAATAAACAAAAATTGAAGTAGAAATCATGTGCTGGAGTGACTGAGAGCAGCAATCAAAATTACGTTAGCAGCAGTCAAGGAAAAAAACTATCCAGAGAGGAGTTCACTTGAATATTATTGCTCACAAGGGCATTTGGTCGTGCTGAATGGGTCAATCTAGTTAGTGCAAGTGGAAGACATCCGTTTTACTGTTTAATAAGTCTATGGCCTTTCCTATAATGTGTGCAACAGAATATTGTTAACCATCTATAAGGACAATATCTTGTAACGTAACATGCGAACAATGGAATAATATTGTCATACTCTTCTCCATCTTTGATTCTCTTCAGTATCCCCTTTTTGTTCCTCTTCTTCTCCATCCCATCCTCTGCCTAGTTCTCATTAATTATCCTACAATTATCACCACTGAATATGTGTTGTTCTATTTGAACGGCATCAGTTGGTTTTAAAAGGTTCGATCTACATATTTCCCTTTGATTTTAATGCATTCTCTCCTTTTTTCATGATTTCGTACTTGTTCTTTGTAGTTTAAGAAAAATGTGGGTCGTGAAACAAGCTATTATGCCAAATTATGCTTCGTTCTCATATACGTGAGACCATGACAATGGTCTCACTATAACCTGCTGGTTCTAAAGCATCCAGTGTGAAATATTGATGTACGTTCAGTTCCAGTCATGACAAATGTTAGTTGAAAAGCATAGACGTGTTCTAGGTACATTCTAGAGACATGTTTTAGGTTTCCCAGCAGTCATACCTGCATTCATTTCCTTCATAAATAGTGTGATAGACTGATAGCATCTAAGCCTCATTTAATCTAGATTTAGTTAAGTTATTGTTGTCATTATCGCCGTTATCATCATCATGAGTAATATCCGAACTATTTGAGGTTAGTAGGTTTAGCTAATTTATTGTGATTCCATATATTCTGGAATTTATTCTCTGAATTTCCAGTAATACAACATCATCATTCCTCACGCATCTAAACTGCAATGTATCTTTCCATGTTTATAGTTCTCACAGCTTTCATAATCTAAGTTGCCAATTTTATTGGACGTTAACCATGTGTTAGCATAAAACTTTACATCGTTAGACCTTTTGTTGCAAAATCTTGTCAAGCAAGAAACGGGAAAAGCATTCATTTTCCAACACAAAGGAAAAGTGTTTCTTTCTCTTAATTTAAAATGTGACAATACTTGGATTTCAACGTACAAATGTAGTGAAATTATCACATATGACTAGGACTAAAGGTCTTGCAAATAGAAACTTCTGACCTTATATGAATCTACAACAAACAAATCCTATTTATCTTACACTAGACTGCATTTGGCTTGCAAAATAAAAAGCCAAATGCCTAGGGAAAAAATATCAAATCATACTTCACTTCTCTAAGAGAAGTTAATTTTATTTCACATCCTATACAACTTCAATAAAAAAACTAAATCTAATTTCACATCTTACTCAATTTTCAATAAAGCATCAACTTTATTACACACCTTATACAGCTTGCAATATAAAAACTAACTTTATTTTCTACCAAACATGCATTTCAAAGCTAGCAAAAAATTTCTAAGTCAATGCCTTCTTTGGTATGCTGTTGCAAAATATTGTCAAGCAAGGAATAGGAAAAGCGCTAATTTTCCTACACAAAGGAAAGGTGTTCCATTCTATTAATTTAGAGTGCAAAACTACTTGGATTTCAACATACTAATGTAGTAAAATTATCATACATGACCTGGACTAAAGGTTTTGCAAATAGAAACTTTTGATCTTATATTAATCTACAAGCAAAAAATCCAATTTAACTTACCCAAAGGCTGCATTTGGCTTGCGATAAAAAAGACAAATGACTAGGAAAAACATTAAATCAAAAGATAACTTTATTTCACATTCTATACAAATTTAATAAAATCAATTTTATTTCACAAACTATACAACTTGTAATATGAAAACTAACTTTATTTCTCATCATATCGCATTTCAAAGCTAGCTAAAAATTTCCAAGCCATTGGATTTCTTTCCATATGCCAAATGAGGTCTATGAGAAGTGTACATTCCCTAAGTTGATAATGTCAAACTGAACCAAAGTTGCATACGCATATCACTAAGCTGTCATCTAATTAATTTTTATTTCACTGCCAAAACATGGAGCCTATACAAGTCAACTGAACAAAATAAAAAAAATTTAACCAAGGAATTCACATTAATGTTTATAGAGAAACTAATGATAAAACCTAATACCTTTCAAAATAAAAATGCTAGAACTTATTTAACTTTCCATTTTGGATAACCAAACTTAGTTGCTATAACATTACAGAAATTTGTGCAAATGGAACAATCAGCCCAAAAGCACACAGAAGAAGGTAACAATCAAACACCTGTTGCTGAGAATTGCCAAGCCATTTGTATCATGAAGAAAAGATATGTCACCAACCACACATAAAACCTGAAATAAATCAATTATAGTGTCGGTACAATCGTTAGCAATACTTTATACTGCTCATATAGAATGAGTACAACAAAAAAGGAAAGCCAAAAAAACCTTGTGTAATGAAAACTAAGCAACGGAATACCTAAATTAAGTTGCATATGCAACTTGTATTATATCCTTTCGGCTTTTGTTGTATAAGTACTATTTAACTTCCTTGGATAGTAATTTAAATATGAGTTTTGAGTAGTCTTTTGTGCATTTATGCTGATTTCTGGCTTCTTGTAATATGATCGTGGTTTTCGAAAACTACGGCCTATGATGACTCAGCATTGCATGTGGATTTTCCCCATGCCAATTTCGCAACTTTGTTCTATTTTGCTGCCAATTTGTATAGGAATACTATTCCCTACTCTTGGTATGATTAAATTTTGACTTCATAAACTTGAGATTTTAAACCTAAGCATTATATACTTTTCTTTTGTTAATCGACCTATTTATTTTATAACAAATCCACCTTAGATCATTTCTTAGACCTTTTATTAGAATAATTATTGACATAATATCATACACATGTATTCTAAAGAACTATTTACTAGCTGCCTCTAGCTAGCCTATTATTTGACAATCTCACATCCTAAGAGGAAGGATCCAAAGCATAATTAATAGACCGGCCTAAAACTCAGTGGCGTGTTCTAGCCTTTCATTTCCACAACATTAAATTTTATCTATTTGTAAGGTAAACTTTGTAAATGTAATAAAATTGTTCATAGGAGAGATGAAAATGTGAACCCACTTGTAACTATGTTTAATTAACTATACTTCTGATTTTATTGCCATCCTTCTTTCGATAATTTGAACACCAAGCGCGCTAATCTAAATTTTCCAAGTATTATGGAGAATTCAGACGACTGTGATGGGCTGATTTCTTCTCAAAACTCAATAGAGGGAGGTGTAAATTCTTCTATCGAAAGGAATTCCAAATTCTTTGCTTCCAAAGCCCGTACTTATTGCCATTGAGGCTCACAAACCAATCAAACATTTGTGAGATTGTCATCTTCAAGAAGCAAGGAGTCTGTGCTTTAATACCACTTACCGGTACAATTGATAAAACAATTCTAAAAGCTTATTGAAGAAACCTCATTGACGAAGATAACAAACATAAAAAAAACTTTAGAATTTTCAAATACAAACTTAAGCTACATTTAGAAGAAAAGAGGAAACACTCTTTCAAGACCCTGTACAACTTAAAGATAGAAGCCTATAAGATTCCATGTAGGAAGACTAAGAACACAATTGCTCCAATCCTGACAATTAACTTCATATGGGATTTGGTTCTGAGTGACTCTTTTTAGTGACTAACCAAAGAGTTATAGGGCTTTTTACCTAAGACACTCTACTTAGGTGGAAACATACAATGAATTTGTTCATATCCAATGATAATAAAAGAGACAGAACTTGAAAGACAGAACAAAAGATTTTTAATGCTAGACTTCTCTCAATGAAAGATGTCATATGCTCTCTCAGTAGACTTTCGGCTTTACTCAAATAGAGTCCCCTCACATTCGCATAAACCACATACAACACACATTTCTCTAGTCCCCTTTTCTAGGCGAAGAGAATAGCAACAATTTGCCATGGTGAATTGTCAAGAATGCCCTACACGTCGCTTTTTAGACTACATGCACTTCTCAAGGTGCTTTGGTTATGCGATAACGTGGCTACTACTCCATAAAGTCTTAGTAGGTCAACATATCCGCTCTCCATTATTACATGCGATTCTTTGACTTTCTAGAACACGTCCAATTGAATTAAGAAAATTCCTTCTCAAAAAATAGCAGAACAAGTAGCGTCCTGCGAATCAAAGAACACTCCTCGATGTTTCTTCAATGAAGTTATGATATGACGTTTTTCATACTTTGTCGAAGTTTGAGTTGGTTGAGGTTTGCTTAGGAGAAACCAAAGTTTGTCAAATCCCTTCAACTAAATCACAGACAAACTCTTTCTTTTACTATAGCTGAAATGTCGGGTTCACCAGCCTTAACAAAGATCAGCTCAAATCTCTGTCGAGGTTTTAGTGCTCATCAAACTTCAATGGCGCTCTTCTTTAATGAAGTCATTCTTCAATAAACTTTCTTCCATGACCTTCTTGAATTCCTCCCCATCTTCATCATTTCAGTTATTAAAGTCACTACTTTTGATAAAGATGGACTATTAATTTACTTGGAATGTTGAAATGCAACATACACATGGCTACTGTGTCTAATAATGCAAATAGTAGTATTTAAGGGTTATACATATTACATGTTGAGGCCAAGCAAAAGCATTTGAAAGAAAGGCTTGTGGTGACTAGTTTAGAGCCTAGACACATCAGAGAGCAGGCGGAACAAAAGAGAAGGAATACAACAGAAAATAGGGAAAAAATAACTTACAAAGACTGCACTGACAACAACAAAAACAATAACAAGGAGTTCTTAAAATCATAATGCAACATCCTGTGATTAAATTATAGAGGTATTGACCGCTTTAGCTTTAGAAAACTACACAGCCTGAGTACTTTCCAGGAGATTACCCATCCCAATATTGCGCCAACCCAAGCATGCTTAACTACAGAGTTTTCGATCATAAACCTCACAGTTTGCCTCAAAAAGCGCCTCTATCATTAAGGATTACGTTATCTACTTATATAGCTCAGGAATTCCGCTCATTTCCGATGTGGGACAATTCATTCCTGTGCCCCTCCATCTAGAACCTTGCTAAGAGTCGCTTCTTGTCCGGGTGATTCTGATTCGCTCATATGAACATCACCTCGATGATCACTTCCCCCCTTCTTCTGTCTGGATTGTCATAGGCCTACTAGTTTCTGCTTGGTTCGTTCTCAAACCACATCGCACAATGGGAGATTAGCTTTGATATCATATTATAATATCATGTGATCCAAATACAGAAGTATTGTCCGCTTTAGCTTTAGAAAATTGCGTGGCTTAAGTACTTCTCAGGAGGTCACATATCCCAGTAATTTTCCAACATAAGCAAGATTAATTGCAAAGTTTTCCAACATCAGTATCATAGTTTTACCCCAAAAATATCTCTATCATTTGGGATCACGTTGTCTACTTATACAGCTAAGGAATACACCTCCCTTTCTAATGTAAGACAATTCATTCTTATATCCCTCCACCTAGAAGCCTAGAAGCTTGCCAGAAGCTGCTCTTTATTCAAGTAATTCCGATTTACTTATATGGATATCACCCCAGCAATCACTCCCACCCTTTTCGATCCCGGGTGGTCACACATAATATGCAACAAAACAAAAGAATGTCAATAATGCTACAAAGATACTTTTGATTATGCCAATTGATAACTTATTATGCAAAAAACAAAAGAATAGGGGAAAACAAGGTAAAATTTTTTAAAAAGTTTACCTTCCAATGATAGGTTATAAAAGGTACTGACAAGTATCAATATGGCACTTGTCCACTTACATAAACATATAATCACTTACCCGTTTGTTGCAACCAACTGCAAATCCAATAGAAGTGCTAAGCACGCCATCAATCCCACTTGCACCCCTGTTCCCAGATACAAGCATCCCCTTGAATGGTGGATTACAGTCTGATAAGAAGAGCGGAGAAGTGTTGCTAGGTTTCATCCAACCCTTTCCATACATGTCCACATCTCGTATGGCCATGCTGTTCCCAAGAAATAATGCAGTATCAACACCAGTGAAGTCCCCAATACTATGAGCAACGTATGGCTCAGTTAACAAGCTTTCCGAGTGAATGTGAAATGAAATCTCCCTTGCAACCTGAATCATAAAACAATGAATTTTAGGTTTAATTAATATGCATAGTTCTTACAACACTGCCTACCAAATTACACTCATATATTGCAAATGTGATGGGTCACTAGGCAGAGAAATAGGAGAACTATTGGGTTTGAGCATTGTAGCAAACAAAGGATGTTCAAAGGTAACTCATCATGAGCCATTTGCAGATGCAGGACCTAACTGTAGGAGAAAAGAAAAACAACGCAAGAATCTGTATTAGCTCGTCGTACGTAAGGGCATTTTTTTTGCTATGTAAGGGCTGAAATATGCTAATTTACTATGTAGTAGATTTTAGCCGCTAAGTAGTATAACAAATTTGTCACCGCCTACTTTGCATCTTATCCCTAATACAACATTTTTTTTCTAAGTGCTCAAATATGCTACGTATAATTATTTAAGTAGCAAATTTCAGCCTTTACAGCTACGTAGCATATTTCATCAAATCTTGCATAGCATAACAAATTCGAGATAGGGCTATAATACCCAAAGAATCAAGAATCGACAAATTCGGTTCGGTTCTAATTTGGGTCACTTTAATTTCGATTCTAGAACTTTCAAACCTAATGATTCGGTTCAATTCTCGGCTTTAGCATTCAGGAACTAGAACTAAACTGAATAACCTATCTAATAATCAGTTTTATCAATTCTGCAATAAATAAATTTAATATTTTATTATTCTATATGCATAGTCAAAAGTAGTTTAATTTTCTTTTGTTAACACTGTAAATTATAAAAAATTTAAATATTTTATTTTATTTTCATCTATTAGCATCAAATTGAAAATATCTATTTTCTTCCGTTGATAATGTTATTTTATTTATATGACTTATATTATATTTAAACCTTAATTATATTATATTAGTTCCATTGAAAAAAATCATTTTTTGATTTATTAATCTTATTATAATTCTGTTATTATCAAACCAAAAATTTTCAAAATAAATATATTTGATAAATATTTCATTCAAATGTTGTTATATTCATATTATGATGATGGTCATAGTTTAGAGTGTTCATATCCATTTGTATATAATATCAGAAGCATCTCATTAATCTGTTGCCAAACAACAACAAGAACAGGATTCAAACCGAATTTTTATGGTTTAGTTCCAGTTCCCAAAATTATCGAACTGACCTTAGGCGTTTGGGTCCAAATTTTGCACAGAACCGATCCAAACCGACCGAGTTGCACCCCTAATTAGCTATATATAATATTTTAGTCCTTACATAGTATTTTTGTTACTAGTAAGAGATGAAATATGATACAAAGCATTCTTTATATAGCATATTTTAATCCTTTTGTAATAAAAATTTCCCCAACATAGCAAAAAATGTGCTTACTTAGCATTTTGATGAGTCAATGACATTTCTTGCACTGATTCTCTGTCTACCTAATGTGCTAGGTCTAGAATCTACATCTGTCCCGTGATGATTTATGTCATGCATGTAAATGTCCCTAATATAAATGCTACTGAAAATTGGGAATTATTTATAACATTTTTAGCACATATGCTGGTCCAGATTAGGATCATATACATATATAATGCTTTAAAACCAAGAGAAAGGTATTCCTATCTTGTACAAATGCACAAAGATGATAATATATAGTAGAAATGTTACACTGAAATTACAAGAGTGTAAGAAAGAATAAAAGAAGCTGGTTCTGAAATCAAGAGCACACAACATATACCTGATATGTCAGTTACATTGCACTATAGGATCACATTTTATGTAGCTTATGGAATAAACAGATGAAAGTATTTGTCGTCCTAAACAGACTTAGTAAAATTTTTTAGACTTACCACCGTGTTCAGTTCTTTTAGAAGGCAACCCCAGTTGGTAGACCTTTCTGGAAATTCTGTTGCTAGGATTATATCTGCAAACTCAACTATGCTAGATTGCACTCTGTGTGTGACAAGATGAGAAGGATCATGACGGTAAGGATGATCATCAACAAAAATATAGCAAAACGGAGAGCAAAACTCAAGAAATTGGCCAACAAGTTTGCTCGTAATCCTACTGCCAATCTGTCATCGAAAGTAGTGTTAATGATATGGCAAACTCATAACAAGATAGATCAAAGTAACTAATTGTCAGTTGTCTGTAAACAAGAGATGGGATCCCATACAAGAAAGAACAATCAACAGTAATTTAAACAGCAATCGTATTACGTATTTATGAGAATACTAATAAAGAAAGGGCTGTCACTTATGGAAAAATTATCAAAAAAATGCACCTGAAGTTTCTTATACAATCTCATTTTGAAAATACGTTTTACCATAATTTGTAGACTATGAAGATTTTTTTAAAGAGGGTTATGGTACGAGGAATAATGATTAAGCAGACATATAGCTAAGCCTTGGCAGCCTTGCGGAGGCTCCAATGGAGTCATTGCCAATACGAGTTATCATAAGGTAGTTGACAGATTTTATTCTGCATTTATTCTAACATTTTAAGCCTTTTTCTGATTGGTTCGCGGAAAAACAATTATAGCTAAAATAGTCATGGCAAAAAACTTCAATTTCTTCAAAAACAAATTAATTATTTTATATCTCATCCTACACAAATTTTAATATTAAATCAATCACTTTATTTCACATCTACACGACTCTTAATAAATCAATCAACTTTTTTCACAGTCAATATAATTTTTAATACAAGTAACTTAATTTTATATTATATATGTTTTTCAAAAAAAACAAAAAAATTCAATCAAATCATCTTTTTTTATCTTTCAACCAAATAAGGCCTTAAATTGTTATAGTACATTTAAAAATCTCACTTAAGTTTAAAGTAATTTTATAAGATAATAGCAAGACTACCAATGTCATATCGAGCTAAATGTTGGCCTACAAAGCAAAACATATAAATAAAATAAGTGATGCTAAGATGAGGATGCTAAGATGGGTGACTGGGAAAGGACAAGACAAGAAAAAAATATATCTACAAGAAAATTGGAGTAATCTCAATTAAGTATAAGCTCAGAGATTGTCATTTTAAATGATTTAGATATATAAATTATGAGTTGATAGAAACTCCGGTAAGAAGAGCTAAGTTAATGAATTTTGCTCATGTAAAAAAAGATTTCTGTAGCTGATCTCATATAGCGAGATTAATGCTCAGTTGTCGTTGTTGTATAGAAAGTGTTATCTAGGTTAGTGATGTAGAACAAATGATTTGATACTAAAATTAATGCAGGATAACTGTGGGCGATGACTATATGGAAGAAGAGGTGAGGCAATTAAGGTTTCACGAATGGAATTTTTTTATTTATTAAAATAAGAAAATTAGATAACTAGGATCTCAAAAATTCTCACATAAGGTTTCCTACCCATCCTTCCGAGTTATCGATCACTTCTGGAACCCCTTGCCCTAATCTATTCCAGAGCCAGATTGCATATAAATGCTCATTTTCATTCATCAAAAGGCTATCCAAATGTTCAACGCAAACTGTGCAAGACCAAATAAACCCAATAACAATAACAGCCGAGCATTAATCCCACTTTGTGGGTTGGCTACATGAATCATTTATTTCTATTGCATTTTGTCAAATAACGCTTCATTCAGCACGAAGTATGTAAGTTCATTCGTTATAGTTTCTTACTTATATCCTTTTTGGTCCTCTTCCACTTTTTATATAGGAAAAATCTAAAAATTTAATTTTCTTCACTAGAGCCTTTATGCCTACGCTTTATATATCTAAAATATTTAAGATAACTTTCTTTGAGTTTATCCTCAATTGAAACAACTTCAACCTTCTTATAGATATACTTATCTCTCATTTTGTACTTTCGTGTATACTGACTCATCCACCTTAACATCCTTACTTCTATAACACTTATTTTATTTATATATATCTCTTCTTTGTAAGTTAGCATTTAAAACCATAAAACAACTCGTCTTACTAATATGCTATAAAATATATCTTTAAGCTTGGGTTAGAATTTTCTATCACACAACACACTAAAGCATTCTCTACTTAATTAATTCTACTTGAATAATGCTAACTACAAACTAATTCAAATCCATAGCAAACTCCACAAATAATAAAATAAAACAAAAATATTGATGATACACATCATCCATCAAACGTCATGGCACGAGATCCGATCTGGAGCACCAGAAGAACTTGATCCTATCAAGAATCAACTCTGCTAGTGTGTACTTCATAGCATCCAGTTGATTGTGAATCAATTACTCATCTGTACCACCACCGGATCCGATCAATTTATACCCTCAAATGATCAAGTCAATGTGTGACAGCTCGTTGTACATATCTTCGCCAAACCGATTATCATCGATATCTTGATTTCAAATAGAATATTTACTCACCACGAACAATTTGATTAGCTCTAGACTTGATGTGGATTTGGCAAGTGGCCACTTAGATAAAGTTTCACTTGGATAGAAATGTAGAAGGTTAAATCTCATGAGGTATTACTGTTGGGTCCTTAAAAAACTACCAAACATCAAATGCTAAAAGTATGATAAATCCAAAAAATCTAGTAGAAACTACATAATCCAACTAATTGACCCAATCTCATTAAAACTTTAAATAGCCTTCTTCACAAGTTTATAATTTACGTAAGTTATCACATAATTATTTTTAGATAACTTAACATTTATTTGTAGTAAGTTTTCACTAAATTCATTGGCCTTTTTATGTCGTGAATATAAATTAAAATGTAGCGGTAGACTCAACTCAAACAAGTCTCTAATATGAAATAAAGAAAACAAAAAAACTAAATGCATATAAATTCACTAAGCAAAAACCTAGAATCTACCTATTAATTGAGTCTGAGTTTTAGTTTGAGGGTAGTAAGTAATGAAACAAATATAAGTGCTATCTAAAAAATGTCAGATTTTTCAAAAATAATTGAAAAGCTTGACATACTAACCTCAAGAAGACTTAAACCTCTAGAAGGCTTAATGAAGACTTAATCATACCTATGGCCAATGCATAACTCCTCCTTTCTCTTGAAGCATCCCCTAGGCTCCCCTTTTAGAAGAGTCTTTCTTACATATAATGGTCTTGGATATTTCATGCATGGAAATGTGATTAATAAGATCAAATACAATATTATTATTATAATTAGGACTAACCATATCAATATGCTTTGTATCCTCAACAACCAAATCATGTTCCTCAACAATATAAGCATCATCCATATAAGTAATCTTCTTATTATTATCTTCAAGTAATGGAACATGTAACAGGTTATTTTCTTCAAATTTTGAATTATGGTTAACACTATTGGGAAATAATATCATCCCTAAAATCATGAATTTCAACCATTTTAATTTAATATATGATCTTTTCCTTAACATCTATGGATTTCATGATCTTTTCTTTAACATCTATGGATTTCATGATCTTTTCCTTAACATCTATGGATTTCATGATCTTTTCATCTATATTTGCTTCAATTTTATCCTCATACTTCTCATATTTTTTTTGCCAAAGTGTTCTTTCATCAGAAATCATAGAGACCTCAGTGAGACACTTAATCTTCACCTCTCCTGGAAGAGGTGGACTAGTAGAGCAAACAAAAGTATTTATGGATCACCATATTGGGTAATACAGACCAATAGTAAGAAGTTGTGTAATAGTAGATCTCATGAAAGTAAATTATGACTCTTAGTAATACGACTAGCTTGGATCTTAGGATATTGTGATGGTAACAATCTCCGGGCTCGCTCATAGTAAAGAGACTCTAAATAAGTAAGTGGAACATACTTTTCTAAGAGAGTCTCCTCAAGTTCATCCTAATAACCAATTGGAGATAGTTTATGAACACGATAATGATCCTCGACATCGTTAATATGAAGCTTAGCATGACCACAAGGTAATATTTTCATGAATTGAACCTCGTACAATTCAAACAAAATTGTAATGAAAAGTAAAAATGAAACTTAACTTCTCACCCAACATAACGATTTTGTATCAAAATTACAAAAAACAAATTTAAGATATTAAATAAGCGTCTATCCCCAAGAGCTTACATGGGTCTTAATATTTGATGATAACAACCCATCTATGATGTGGACCAATATTGTGTTCTAGAGGTAATATGTACATAGGACCCACAAGGTTGATGGAGGCACAAGTTAGAAGAATTCAAGTGGAAGGAAAGACAAAAAAAGAATTATGACGAATGAGCTCAATGCAATATGTTTTGAAGAATTCAAGAAAAACATAAAGCCAAGTGCATTGAAGAAATAACTCAAAGGAAGAATTTAAGGCCTAGACTAAGCTTTACTAATAATACTTTGCAAGTGTTAAAAAAAAAATCTTAACTTGCGAGTGATGCATAGCAAAATGAAAATAATTAAAAACTATACAATAATAACAACCAAACCTTTATCCCGCTAGATGGCGTCAGTTACATGAATCTTCTGTTTTCATTGCACTCTATTAAACAACAAATCTACATTTAGCTCTAAGTATAAAACATCATTCCTTATAGTCTTTTATTATATCTTTTTTGGTCTTCCTCTTTCTTTTTTTATAAGGGCAAGATCCAATAACTTAACTTTCCTATTGAAGCTTCAATCGACCTATGATTTATAAGTCCAAATCATTTAGGACGACTCTCTCTTAGTTTATCCTCAATTGATATTACCCCAACTTTTTCGCGAATATACTCATTTCTCATTTTGTCCTTTATTTATACCTACTCATTCGCATTAGCCTCCTCATTTCGGTAATATTTATTTTATTCGTGTGCTTCCTCTTTATGGCAAGTATTCAACATCATATATTAACGTTGACTTTGCTACAGTTTTATAAAATTTATCTTTAAGTTTACGTAAAATTTTTATATCACACAACATACTAAATACATTGCTCCACTTTATCTAACCTACTTAGATCTTGCTAACGATACCGTTATCTATATTCACCGATATTTAGTATAATTGATTTTCGTTAACTAAAACATTCGCCTTTCCTAATAATTTAATTATCAATTATCATATCACTAATACAAGTACTTTTTTTTTGGCTAAATGAATACTTCATAAATTCAGTTTTCAATTTACTAAAATGAAAACCTTTAAACTCTGAAGTGTTCATTCATAATTCGAGTTTCGCTTTAACCCTATCTGTAGTTTATCAATAAGGATAATATCTATGAAAAGCATACACCAAGACACTATATTTTAAATATGTAGTTAAGACCTCCATAATAAATGCAAAGAGATGTGGACTTGAAGCTCAACCTTGCTGTAATGTAATTGTAATAGAAAAATTCTCAATTAAATTTTATTATGTTCGAACAAATAATAGCTCATTTATACATAACTTTAATAACTTATAAGCTGCGCAAAACTCATTTTTTTCTAAAATTTTTCAAAACACTTTTCTTATGGCTTTCCCATTGTTGGCGTGCATTTTGGTAGTAAGTATATAAAGAACCATATGATAAATGGTCAAAACTGAAACGATCAGACATGTAGAATTCATCAAGTCCTTGAACATTAGTACTCCATAATAACATGTGAATTGCAAGATAGAAATAAATTCAATAAAACCTAAATGAAATTCCAAAAAAGTCTTAACCTAGCTGTGCTCGAATCTCCAATTAATACAAGGAAAAAAGAATAATATGTAAATAAAAAACAACAAATTTAAATGATAAATTATTTATAAGAACACAAATATTTTTAAATTTAGTTATACAATAAATCAAGACAAATCAAATCTTGTAAAATAATATCAATTTTAAATTTAAAAAAATTCAGATTAACAGTAAATAAGAATTCCCATGTTAAATTAAAATATCAATTTAAATTCTATAAATTAGAAAAATGAGTTTTCAAGAGGTAAATTGAGTTCCTCTAAGAAATTAAATACTAGCACTTCACTTGAATAAAATTCACTCAGTCGAGCAAATCCAACAAATGAGATAAATAACAATTATAATTAGAACTTAATTAATCGATTTAACCGTGAACCGATGGCCAAATTGGTCAAGCAGTTGTTCAAAATATCTACATGGATTAGACCGGCTTACACTAACAAAACCCGCAATCAAACTGACAAAACTGCTGACCAACCCAGTTGGATCAAGCTGCCAAAAGGCCGATCGGCGCACTACTCACAATGACAAAAAGCAAGATTTCGTAAAACAATATAAATATATTTATGTTTTCGTTATCAAAGTTGCGAGACTAACTCCTGGTTGCCCATTGCAAGGTGTTTTTTCTCTTCATGTTTTTTGAAGTATTTACTAGATCACTACAACAACAACCAACAACAACCAAACCTTAATCCCAATAAGTGGGGTCAGCAATACGAATTTTTTATTTCTATTGCGCTCTATCAATTAACAAATACTTATTTAGGTCTAAGTAAGATCACTCTTTATAGCTTCTTGTCATATTTTATTTGGTCTCCCTCTTTCTTTCCATACATAGGTAAAATCCAATAACTCAATTTTCCTAACTGGAACTTCAATCGGCATACGATTTACATATTCAAACTATCTAAACTGACTTTCTCTAAATATACCATCAATTGATGTAATTCTAACTTTCTTACAGATATACTCATTTCTCATTTTATTCTTTCGTGTATACTCACACATCCATTTAAATACCTTCATTTCTACAACACTAATTTTATTTATGTGTTTTTCTTTGTAGGCCAATATTTAGCACTATATATTATCACTAGTCTTACTACAATTTTATAAAATTTACCCTTAAGACTATATAAAAAAAATTTATACCACAACACACCAGAAATATTTTTCTATTTTCTCATCCTACTTAGATCCTTCTAATAATGTCATTATCTATTTCACTATCATTTTATATAATTGATCTAACGTATATAAAACATTCACTTTTCTTAATAATTTGATCATCAATTATCATATCACAAATATAAATGCTTCTTCTTTGACTAAATGTGTACTCCACATATTCAGTTTTTGATTTATCGCGATAAAAATCTTTAGATTTTAAAGTATTCTTTTATAGCTCGAGTTTCGCTTTATCTCTCCTTAGTTTATTAATAAGAACAATATCATGTGCGAAGAGCATACACAAAGGCACATCATCTTGAATATGTCTAGTTAGAACTTTCATAACAAAAAAAAAATACAAATTTAAAGCTGAGATAGGTGTAATCCAACTGTAAAAGAAAAATCTTTAGTTAAACCTCTTTGTGACTAAACACAAGTAACAACTTCTGTATACATGTCTTTAATAACTTGAATATAAGCAGTGCAAATTTTTTTCTTTTTCTAAAACTCTTCAAAATACGTCCCTTGAGCCTTTATCATAGGTCTTTTCTAAATTAATAAAAGTTAAATGCAAGTTTTTCTTTTTCTCCTTAAACTTCTCCATTAAACCTCTCAATAAATGAATAGCTTTTATAACATATCTACCTAGCATAAAACCAAATTAATTTTCTAATACCTTAATATCATGGTGTAATCTATGTTCGATCACCCTCCCCAGAGTTTTAAAGTATAACTTATTAACTTAATTTCTTTACGCTTGACATAATTCTATACATCACATTTATTCTTCCAAATAGGTACTAATATATTTTTCTTCATTCCTTTAGCAATCTTTTAATCTTTAAAATCATATTAAACAATCTAATAAGCCAAAAAATTTCTTCATTTTTCAAACACTTTCAAACATCTATTGGAATGCCATTCGGTCTTTTTATACTTTATCTTTTTTGAAGTTTATTAGAATTCAGCTTTACTAATTCGTCGGATATAAGAGTAATTTTTTTTGAAGTGCTGAGTTCAATAAGATCAACTGTATTTTTACAATCATCATTGAAAAATAGTTGAAAGTAATTCATCCATCTATTTTTGATATCATCTTCAATGAAAAATATTTTTTGATCTTCATCCTGAATGCATTCTATTTGAGTAAAGTCTTTAGTTTAAAAATAATATTTAATTTTCTCCTTTGTTAGTATCTAGCTTCTTATATAAATCCTCAAAAATTATATTCTTTGAATTGCAGACTACTTTTTTAAACTATCATCAAGCCACTTTATATTTTTCACTTATCTTTATTCTTATTTTAAATCAATCTTTATAACAAATTATTAGATTACTATAAAATTAAAATTTTTATTTAATAATATTTGAAAATAACTATAATATTTTAAAGAATTTAAAACTTCCAAATGGCTTGGACAATTTTTAAGAAAAAAACTTCAACTTCTCCCTCGCCAAGTTTTCAACCTTGCCCTTTTTACCAAAGAAACTAGCATTAAATTAAAAATCTATTATATATACACTAATGTAAAATTTATGCAACACTTGTGAATAATATATTTTGAGTCATTTACATGTCACAAATATTTTTACGTATTCACAAATATTTTATTATTTTTAAAATTTTATGAATATAAATTACTATATCATCACGGTCCAACCTCATTTCAACTCTGCTTAAATAATAGAATTTTGAACCTTTTGCTCTACCAATTATAAGGTTAGTCTAATTTTCAAAACCTTGCCTATAATTATTGAATTTGGATTAGAAATCATATAAAAACTAGAGAAATCCAAAAAAGAATGCAAAGATGAATGTGCTTGGGTGCGAATGCGAAGGTGTGCTAGAATGGGAGGGCGCACGAATGGTGGTTGAATGGAGGATGTGCAAGAAAGAGAAGTGTCGCGTTGGTGGCAAGCAAACCGAAAAAGGGTATGTCACAAAGTGTGTGTTAATGACCTCTGAGCTTGAAGAGGTTGTGTAAGAGGGCAAGGGACCAAAAAGTGGCAAGAAATCGCAGTATGAAGAAGGGCCCGTAAGGCCACAGGGGCCACGAAGGGCAACTCGTAGAGGGCGCTAGGCTGGGAAAGTGCTTTGTGGGTAAATGCAGTGTAAAAAGGGTCTTACAAAACTATGTGGGTCGCATGGAACAAGTGAACCGTAGGGCCTCACAAAAGGCCAGGCCGCGCCAGGCAGCGTGGCCGCATTAAGCGCAAGGCCATAGCGATTGCACAAGGCCACAAACCACGTGGGTTATCAAGGTTGTGTCAAGCTGCAACAAGGTGCTATCGCAAGAGACATAACATGGTAGTGTTGTGCCATGGAGGTGTAATGGCGGCGTGGAAGAGGAGGCAAATTTGAGGATTTGATACCAAAATTAATGCAGAAAAAAAGGCTCTGATATCAAAATTGATGCAAGATGATGATGGCGGCGACAATGGTAAAGAAAGGCAATGAGCTAGCTAAGGTTTAATCAATAGGAAATTTTTCTTTTTTTATTACTTTTTAAAATAAAAAAAACTATAATATCAAGGATTTGAACTTAAGGTTTCACTACCATTCCCTTCTAGGATATTGATTCCTTTTAGAATCTCTTACCCTAGGTTATTTCAAAGTTAAATTTCACCTAGACGTAAATTTTTATTCATCAAAAGACAATCCAAATGTTTATATAACTAATATATTTAAAGAGTACTAATCTTATCGTAAAATAAAGGCAAACAATGTAGGAGTAAATATGTTCCCACACACACATATATATATTTAATGTGTTGTATTATCATATTTAAGGTATAATTCAGTATAAATCAGAATGACTTATATACCTTGTTGATATGAATTTCAAAAATATTTTTTAAATTTTTAAAAATTAATTAGACTTTGATATTATCAAATATTTTTAATACTATTAAAAGTAACGTTGTGGATAAACTAACTTGAAAAAATAAAAATTTAAAATAATATCATAAATTTTATTTAATTGTTAAGTGACATAATGATGGGGACACCACGATCGACCGTCGATTCATTTCTGGCAGAGTTTACCGTCGACGGCCGACATCTAGCCATACTGCTTCGATCTGGATTGATTGACTATTAGGACGGATTTGGAAAGATAGATGTTGCGGATCGCTGACTCGATAGATTGAAAATCTCCTATTCATTCTGATTGATTGGAGAATCCATTTTGGGATGATTTTATTTCTCGCATTTATTTGTATTAGTTGTTTCTATTTTGGTGATCATTATTTTAGGCATGTTATCTAGTATTTTCTCGTTTATGTGTGTAATTTATTACATTACGTAATTTTTCTTTATTGAGTCAGTTTGTATGGAGGCCTATATAAACGCCTCTCTATTATTCTTATTTTTCTTAATGCTGAATAAATCTGATTTGTGTTTCCCTTGGGATTATTTGATTCTAGAATGAATCGATATCCTGGATAGGAAAGGGCTTGGGCCTTGGGTGAGAATCCCTAAACTCCACCCGCTCCAGCTCCTCCCCTCCGGATTCGATTCCATTCATCTTACACCCTCCAGCATTCACCTCGACTCCTCCTCATCCACTCCGCCGACTAGCCTGCGTGCCTGCGCCCGGTTCGTTGACTCCGATCTGCCGTGGACACGTCGTGCACCGATAACACCGACTACGCGATGACGTCCTCGTACAGTTCCGTCCGACGCGCCTGCTCTCCGACCGCGCGCGCCCCAACGTCGGTCGCGCGTCCCCTCAGTCCCGC
>JAEMOT010001477.1:5994-36957 GCA_019297695.1 Apostasia ramifera | reverse complement strand
AGAAGATGTTGACGTAGAATGTAGGGGATCCAAGGAACACCGAAAGAGGAAGAGAGTTCCAGGAGACGGCGGCGCGCAGGGGGATAAGCCTGTTAGAGGAGGCTTAAGGAGAGAGAGGGAGAGAGAAAGGGAGAGCGAAAACTCCCAGCATCCAGAAGAACACACAGGGGTTTAAGGTGGTTCAGGGAGGAAGTCCCCTACGTCCACCGAGCGATCCGTGAAGGAGATTTACTAATGGAAGAAAGTAGCCGTGCAGGCTAATACAATGCCTTAGGAAGAGGAAGAGAAGAGAGAGAGAGAGAGGGAGCTCCTCAGTTGGGGCCTTAGTACAATGAGAGCTGATCTTTTTAGTGCAATCAGAATTGCTTCCCTCCGCTGGAGACTGTTTCAGGGTATTTATAGGTGATGGAGTGCATAGCTTCGTCCTGATTTTCCGAAGAAAAGGAGGTGGACAAGCTCTGGGTTTGCGCCGTTTGTCGGCCGTTGGAGGGGCCAAAAGCCGCGAAGGGAAGATGATATCTTTTAATACTCGTACTTCTTCTGGGGATCCGTGATGGTCTGCAGCATGCGAACCCTTGGTTTGTGGGTCTGGTACCGAGGATGATCTTGACTCGTCATGGACGAGGTTAAGTGAACCCTCGTGGCCGGGGTTAGACTTGGTCAGGAATCTGCAAGAACAAAAGAGTTAGGAAATAAATGAAAGCAACTGGAGGCCAGCTAAGTGCCACGTGTACGGCCGGGATGCAGCATAGGATCCACGTGTTAACACCACCAAGGAGGACTTCATTAAGGTTCACATTTTAACACACTTCCTACAGCACAGGCAGAGGAAGAAAAAAAAAAAACTGCAGAACACATACCGTGGCTCATGCATGAGCAGTTTTTGCATTCAGCCTGTCAAAGGTCTGGCCTGCCGAACGTAATAATTTATAATGTCCTCATGCATAAGGCGGTAGTGTAGAAGCCAAGTAAATATGCTATAGCTCACATTCATGCTTCAAGCATAATTACATTTAAAACAGCTCAATTTCATGCTTCTAGCTATCGTTCAGAGCACTACAAAGAGAAGCAACAGCAACACATGCCAAAGAGACCATCTAAGTTACTGTTAAAAGCCATTTAGAAACCTAACAAGAGATTAAAAAGTGCCACAAGTTGCCATTATTCAAATAGATCTTTACGAGCATAGTATGGATATTTTCTTTTACTCTAATTTTATAAGGTTACACATTACATATAACATAAATAGTAAAATCACTTAGTGCACTGTACTATATTGAGTGATTTTCATAATTTTATACTTTTATTTTTACTAAATACCAAGTCTACAACATATCAAAACGACAGCAAAACATAAATCACATGAAGCAAAAGCACAACATAAAAAAATTATTATAATTCCCGTTGTCCTGCGTACATGAGCACTATCAAAAATCCACACACGCTACCTACCAGAAGAGACTACATAACAAATAGAGAATTTAATATCACAGTAAAATCCTACAACACAATATAACATACAACAATATAGAGAAAAATGGCATGGCAACTCGGATCAGCTCTCATATTGCCGCCGATCCGACATTCAGATTTACTGCAAAACTACGAAACCAATTTCATTGATTTCATCAAAATGCGGTGAACCAATGACCATTACGTTCCAGAAGAGTGCAGGATAGGGAATTCATATTGCAGCCTGGCGTGCTCTGGGATTAATCTATTGATAAGCTCTGGTGATGCACCAGAGAGCTGCAAATGAAGATAAAAAAAAGAATGAGCATTTTGTCATTTTGAATTAGTGGGGAGAGAGAGAGACTACGGCTTACAAAATTCATATTAAATTGAGTGCTTGAATTCAGCAAGACGTACTAAGTTCAATGACATAGTGCCAATGCACTGTGTTAATTTAGTTTGCAAAAGAATGTGAATGAAAAACATTTGACAAAAGATTGTAATATAAAACACACTTAACTTTGGAAGAACTGTAAAATAAGAGCGTATGATGTAGAGATCAAAAGGAAGGAAAAATGTTTTAAGAACTGCCTTGGAATTAAGTTATCCAATAGAGTTTTGACAGAATAAAATAACACAAATTTAATTAAAAAAATCATAAAGCCAATCATTGTGAAGAGAACATCACTCATTGAATGTAAAGAATTCTGAACAGTCAAGCCTCAAATCAGGACAAAAACATGAAAAGTAAAAATAAAGTTAAACTAAGACAACACCGCGTAAATTTTCATTTGAAGTCAAATCATTTTAATGAAGAGAATTCTTGTTAACACGTGGTTCCATCCCTGCATCTCAGCCGTACATGTGGCACCTTGTGAGGCACACTAACCCTCCATTATAACAATTAATTTGCTCTTGCAGATCTCAAACCTCGACCTCGACGGTTCAAGCTTTCGCAAACCTCGTCGGCGACGATAAAGCTGCAACAGCCTCATGACATCGGATACGAACTATCCTGGCTTTCCTCAAATGTCGGCCACGATGCTCTGGGCTAACTTCCAATACCATCGATGAGGACATTTCCCAGTAGTGACTGTCGCTGTCGGAATGCCACGACCGCACCATTCCAAGTGGCGCATGCTCTCTCCAGTCAGGCAGATCAAGAATCCGCATGCTCCAGCTATTACGGATTCCCAGGAGAATTGCGAAGACCAAGAAGCCAAGCTCTCCACCCAATACTTCCAGCTCATCCGGTGGCCCGACAACAGTGGTACCACTAGTCTGGATTCAACAGTTGAATACATTATCCCGTTCCGGAAGACTCGGGCTGAACCCCACTACCGTTCGTCTATAAATACTCTTGAACAGGCTTCAAAAGGGGGTTCGGCTTCTTCTTGATCTTTTTTCATTATTTACACTTCTGTACTAAGCCCAAGCAGCCTTTCCTTTTTGAGATATAGTGAAAGACTTCAAGCTCGCCCCAGTGGACGTAGGGGATTTCATCCCTGAACCACCTTAAACCTCTGTGCTTTTCTGGATGCTTTCCTTTCTCAATTAAGCCTTAATTATCAGACTTAGCTCTCTGCGTACGGCTGTCTCTTAGGACTCCCTTCTTCTCACATCAACATTTTTCTGGTGCTTTCATTTAGACCTGAGAAGATGGTGGCCAGGACACGCAGAACCAACTCTGCAGTTCGCAGTACACAGGCAGGTAAACCTTCCGTTAGGGCGCCAGGTGATGAAGCTTCAGCTTCGACATCCCGGCGTCGCATCAGATCTACTTCCTCCAGAGGTACCCGCATATTAGAGTTGCAAGGGATGCTGGCCAACCTCACCGACCTGGTTACTGGCCTCACAACCCAACAGGCCGTGATTCTCAGGCAGACTCAGCCGGTTTGTGCTGCCATGTTGCCGCCTGCACCACTTCCGCCGGTTGCCGCAGCTCCAGATCTTCTCCCGCCGGTTGCGGCGGCTCCTGCGCCCTTTCCGCTGGCTACGGCAGTTCACGCTCCTCTCCATGCCGGAGCTCCCTCTGCTCAGTCGTCTGGTTCTTCCCAACCTCTTAGGCACCGTCTCCCTCATCAGGAAGTACACCAGAACCAAGATCCTCTCCCACCGTTCCCTCCATGTCCGTTTCCTCAGCCTACTTTCTTTCCTCCTGTTTTCCCTCCTTTCCTCACTGGGCGGAACTCTTTCCTCCCAGGAGCTCAGGCCCTCCAATATAGACCCGATCCTTTCTTTGGCCCGCTTGATGGCAACGCTCCCTTTTCTGACGCTATCCGTCAAGCGCCGGTTCCGGAGGACTTCAGGACGCAGCGCCTTGAAGGCTACAGAGGTACTACTGACTCTCGCGAGCATATTCAAGGGTTTTAAGCTGCTAATCGCTACCGTCATCCCGACGAGGCCACCAAATGCCACCTCCTGGCTAATACTCTGAAGGGAGCAGCCTTCAGCTGGTTTGTTAAGCTGCCTAGAGGCGACATCTATTCCTATGAGCATCTGAAATGGGAGCTGATCGCCCGCTTCATCGGCCGGACCCGAATGGTCGTGTCCGATATGGTTCTCGCCAACATCAAACAGGGCGAGAAGGAAAGCCTGCAAGATTACAGTAATTGCTTCTTTGCAGCAGCAAAAGCAGAAGACGCTGACCCCGCTGTCGCCATGCACAATTATCGGAGGGGTCTCAAGAGCGGGGACTTGTCTAAGTCTCTACAGCTGGCGAAACCCCGCAGTTATCTGGAGTTGGTTGCAAGGGCTAGCCAATTTGTGCTGTTGGAGGATGTCGAGGCCTCTCCACCAGATATTTTCGAAGCTAGCAAGGAGAAGAAGAGAAAACATAGGAGCAACGAACCATCGGCCACGATGAATCATAACAGTAAACATCGTGGCCAGGACAATAAGAGGCCACGCCAATTCTTTGAGCAGAAGCACTTCTTCTCCCGACCGCTTAGTGAAGTGCATGCGGCGGCCGTGAAACAAGGTTGGTTTTGCCCTACAGGACCCAAACCGACACCGCCCGCTAGAGTAGATCCGGATAACTACTGCAAGTTCCATGGGAACTACGGACACAAGCTGCACAAATGTCGCGCTTTAAGGGCTCTGCTCAACAAGTTGGCAGATCAGGGCAGACTCGAAGAGTTCCTGCTGATGGCACCTACATCCAGCGCTGCCCAAAAAAGCAAGGCCCCAGAAGAAGGTGCAGGGGCTCCGATTCAGGCTCCGAGGCCACCATCGGGCTCGAGTTAGCCGATCCGATCCTACCCTCTTGCTGCAAGGACCATCAACGCCATCTTTCTCGCCGCCAGGTAATCGAAGTCGACGGCATCTCTCATCAACTCTCTTCTTCTATCCCGCTCACTTTCTGTCACGAAGACCTTCCCCGACAGGGCAATCCTCACAATGACCTGATAGTAGTCACTACCTGCATCGCCGATTTCGATGTTCAGCGAGTACTCCTTAATTCGGGAAGTGCGGCTGATATTTTGTTTGAATCTGCCTTCCTCCAAATGGGACTTAAGGTGTCAGACCTCCTCCGCATAGGAACCACTCTACTAGGTTTCTCGGGAGAGAAGGTCCAGCCGCTTGAATTCATCTCCCTGTCAGTCTCTTTCTGTGACGACAACGGCCATGTCAGAAATATGGTAAACTTCGCTGTCATAAGAGCCAAGTCAGGCTATAACGCCGTCTTTGGGAGAACTACTCTCAACTTCTTCGGGATGGTGGCCTCTATGTCACACCTCTGCGCGAAGTTCCCTACCTCCAACGGAATTGTCACCATCAGAGATCTCAAGCAGGCGTCCCGTTGTTTCCAGATCGCCACACAGTTTGTGGTCAATCAGCTAGACCCCAAGGAATCTCAACCTATTATACCATAAGAGGGGGTCATTAATGTACCTTTGGGGGGGAAGGTTCTTCTAAACTTGTAAATTTATCTTCTTCTATGAATGCAAGTCATCAAGCAGACGTCATTGCTTTGCTTTCTGAGTATATAAATGTCTTTGCAGGGTCCCCTGAAGATATCTCAGGAGTTGACAGAGCTGTTTATGAGCACCGCTTGAATATGTCTGCTATTGAGAAGGAAGTTAACAAGTTATTGAAGACAGGGTACATCAGGGAAGTCCAGTACCCACAGTGGCTCACCAACGTTGTCATAGTAAAGAAAGCCAATGGGAAATGGAGAATGTGCATAGATTTTCGAACACTCAATCAGGCCTATCCCAAAGACACATCCTCTACCACGCACTGATATGATAGTAGACCGTACCTCTGAGTACAATGTCATGAGCTTCCTAGATGCCTTTTCCGGGTATCATCGAATCCGGATGGCTAAAAAAAATGAAGAGAAGACTGCTTTCATCATAGACTTCGGCACATACTGCTATGATGTCATGCCCTTTGGTCTCAAAAATGCTGGTGCCACTTATCAGCGCATGGTAGATGCTGTGTTCAAAAATCAAAGGGGAAGGAATCTTGAGGCATACGTTGATGATATTCTGGTCAAGAGCCGAAGCATGGAGCAACATTTTGCTGACCTCAGGGAGACACTCTCTGCAGGTATAACCTCAAACTGCACTTTTCGTGCCATTTCAGGCAAGTTCCTGGGATACCTGGTATCAGTCAGAGGGATAGAGGCAAATCCAGACAAAATATCGGCGGTTCTCAGCATGCCTACCCCTCGATCTTTGAAGGAGATTCAAAAGTTGGCAGGACGAGTCAACAGCCTGGGAAGGTTCATATCCAAGGCTGGTGATTGATGTCTTGTCGTTCTTCCGATGTCTTCGCAACGGCAAGAAAAGCCAGTGGACTGATGAATGCGAAGCAGCTTTTACAGAATTAAAGAAGTATCTCACTACTGCACCGATGTTTGCGGCACCTAGGGCAGGGGAGGTTCTTTCCCTTTACCTAGGGTATTGGACACAACAGTTTCAGCCGTCCTCATGAACGATGATAAGGGGATCCAGCGCCCTATCTTTTATGTCAGTCATATACTCTTGGATGCTAAAACTCGATATCCTATATTGGAAAAGCTCGCCCTCGCTCTTCTAGTAGCAGCCCGGAAATTGCGTCCGTACTTCTAGTCACATACTATCCAAGTGGTTACTGATCAACCCCTTCTTAAGATATTGCACACTCCCAAAGTCTCAGGTAGGCTTCTCAAATGGTCTGTCGAACTTGGCGAGTTCGATGTCAAACATGCTCCACGGACGGCAATCAAGGCCCAAGCGTTAGCTGACTTCGTCGCCGAACTCTCTACTTCAGAGCCGCCACTCTCTAAAAACAAGGTTACACGCTGGTCTCTTCATGTTGATGGTGCCTCTGGAAGTCACTCCCAAGGGGTTGGAATTCTTCTGACCAACCCAACGGGTGTCGCCTTGCATCTAGCGGTGTTCAAAGTCATCAACAATCAGGCAGAATATGAAGCCCTCATTGCGGAGTTGAACTTTGCCCTCGGGATGTTTGTGCATCACATACAGGTGTTCAATGATCCGCAACTAGTTGTTAATCAAGTGAATCAGGCCTACGAGACAAAGGACAAGATTTTGAAAAAATATCTGGTGAAGGTCCAATCTTTGAGCTCCCTGTTCGATGAATTCTCCTTGACACGTCCCTAGAGAGGAGAACCAGGTGGCAGACCAACTCGCCAAGAAGGGGCTTCCTGACTTTCATCAACATCAAATACTCAAAAAGCCTAGTTACGAATGCGTAGAAATCCGGAGCACTGAACAAACACCTTGCTGAATGGACGGAATCTTCGATTATCTGAAAAAGGGACTCCATCCCAGCAACCAACAAGAAGCAAGAAAGCTGAAGCTCGAATGCGCTAAATATGTCCTTATCGGTGATGATTCTATGCCAGGCCGCTCACAAAATGCTTGAGGCTTGAAGAAGCTCAGGAAGTCATGAAGGTCGTCCACCAAGGAGAATGTGAAACTCATGCTCACGGCCAAAGTTTGGTCATGCGTATCCTACGCCAGGGATTCTTTTGGCCAAATATCCACAAAGATGCTCAGATGTTTGTAGAGAAGTGTCCTCAGTGCCAGTACTACGCTGATATGCAAAGACAACCTGCAGGGTACCTCAAGCCTATCAATTCGTCTTGGCCCTTCGTTGTATGGGGGCTTGACTTTTTAGGGCTGATGCCTACTACTATCCCAACCCACTACTCAGAATGTTGAAAACTTCTTGTGGGCAAACATCGCGTGCAGATATGACGTTCCTATGGCGATTATCACAGATAATGGCACTCCATCTGCCAATTAATTGATCTGCGACTTCTGTGGCAAACACCATATCAATCTCAAGTATGCATCTGTCTGGCACCCCACACAAATGGACAGGCTGAAGCTGCCAACAAGAATATCCTAAATATTCTAAAGAAACGCCTAAACAGTGCCAAAACTCGCTGGCCTGATGAACTATCAGGTGCTCTCTGGGCCTACAACACTGCCCATCCAAAGCTACCTAGGAGTCCCCCTTCTCTCTAGCCTTTGGAATGGACACTGTGATACCTGTTGAACTGGAACATTACTCCCCGAGAGTGGAGGCAGTGGCAAACTTCGCTCCCGACTATTTACAAACCTGGATGAGTGAGAACGATGATTCACGACGGGTTGACCTGGATCTCTTGGAACGAAAGAGACAATTAACCACACTCAAAACGTCTGGAGCATAAGCGATCTGGTACTCAAGCGGCGACAGCTTGCTGGCAGCAACCTGGGGGTCCCCAAGCTTGAACCTAACTGGGAAGGCCCCTACATTGTGCACGAAATTGCAAGGCCCAATGCTTACTATCTCATGACTCCTGAGGGTATTCAACTCCCCAGAACATGGAGTAGGGATGATCTAAAAATGTTCTATGCTTAAACTCTGATTTCTCTACACATCATACCTGGAATTCATTTGTACAGATTCAATCAGGGATTCTTTTACATTAATACACATTCAGAAATTCTTATTTGCTCATGGTTTTCTGAAAAATTATATTGCTGGTTATTGGTGTTTTAAATCCCGAAACTTCAGTTACCTCTGATTCATGATCATCGCTGCAACTAACAGAGGACCTTCTCTGGTATAAGATCCTTTGTTCAGGCATCTCACGTCCTGGGATTTGTGGCTTGTTTCCGAGTATTCATTATCACAGTTAAACGGATCTTCAATCCCGATATTAATGGTAATTTATTCTGGATATTCATATCACTTCAAGCATGATCAGCCTATTATTCGTTATTCAGGCATCATGCGCCAAGTATGATCGCGTAATTCTAACTCTCCAACCGTCGCACCCGAGATTACATCACCTCATAAACGATGGTTCATTATCCTCACAATCCATATACGGAGGTCATTGAGCTTAGTTACGCCTAAGGCAAGCGGGGTTTCCTCTCCATAAGCCCACCTGGCTAGCGGAGGGCCAGAAGAGCCTGCTCGTAACCTTAGGGCAGTCCCTGCAATTTACTCATGATACAGGTCCCCCCTAAGCAGAGTGTCTTTGCCTCCCACTAGAAACTGTCGCTATAACGGAGGTCAGCCCGTACCTAAAGTACAAACATCAACCACGATGTTTCAAATGTTAAGTCCTTTTGGCAACGAGTTAGATAACTCCTTCTAGGCAGGATCTCCACTATTATCATTATTTCTTTCCTGTGCAGGTGTGTAAAGGAATATGATTTCAAGTTAAATCTGGGGAGATATCCTATCAGAACCTGTTGTGATGAAGATTACTCAGATTACTTCCCAATCAAATATTAAAGTTTCAAATGCCCTTTCCGCTCAATTAGTCCAGCCTAAACTCTTTGAAGTGGAAATTACGCACTGGTCTTCTGAATTAGACACCATATCAAAGTCTCAAATGATTTATTGTCAGAATCAGATTAACATATATCAAAAGATTACAATTGTATTTCATACAATCCAGAGCTGTTCAAGGTACCTGCTCATCTTACCTTACAATAAACAGGTGTGTGAAAATTTTTCATTCATTCATTTTCAAAAGTACAAAGATCCAGGCTACAATTATTTTCATCTTACACCTAAGAGAGTGGGCCTCTGCTGACTTTATCCAAAAGATCAAATATCTGCTGGATAAGATCACTAGTGATGTCCAGTCCCTCTTCCTTGTAAGTAGGATCAGCGGCCAGGCATGGAATAGGTTCCACTTCTGAGAGGTCGTGTGCGGTGATCTTATCCTCTTGGATCAAAGTGGAAGCCAAACCTTCCCAAGCTCCCCTGATCCCATTTAACCTCTCCTTTCTGCAGGGTAGGCTTATTTTGTAGGCCTCCACCGCAGCTACTGACTTCACCGCAATGGTCGCCTCCTGATCCTCAATGACCTTATTCAGCTTCTCTCGGAGGGCCTTGTTGTCTGCCTTCAGCGCCCCCATGGCGGATTTGTGAATTGAGTCCTCTTGAAGTTGTCTTCTCCTCCTGCAGAACATTGTGCTGAGGAGACTTTGCTGCAAGTTGAGCTCTCAAGACCTGAATTTCCTCGCCTTGTTGCTAAATCAGACGGCTTTGCTCAATGACTTGCTCCTCCGTCCTCAAAGCCCTGTTCAGAAGCAGAGGCAGGCGAGCAAGTATCTAAGAAACAAGAGCAGGATTAGAATATCTTGATTCGCAACCATCAGAAAGGCATGAGACATGTCGAGGGGTCCTTACCGAAATAGTCCTGTTGGCTACGTTGGCGAAGGCATCTGGTGTTGAGGTTCTTTCAATTCTCTCCTCCAAGTCTTTGGTGATCAGGCCACCTCCTATTGCCAGTCCCATGTCCCCTGGGACTGTGAAACCTTGCTCGGATGATTGCTGGGAGAATACCATTAATTTTCTTTGGTTCTCTTGTGTCTCCACAGCAATCTTCGTCCATTCATCTCCGTACCCCCCTGCGAAATTAGCACAATAAGGGGGCTCCATACTCTGCTGCCATTCATGTGCTTCCCTGGCTAGCATCCGCCCCTCCTCAGCGGTCTTCCCCTTCTTTGAGGGGGGCTCCGGACTTTTCCTATCAAGGAGACCCCTCTTCCTCTTAGGGATCTCCTTCAGCACTGCGTCCAGGCAGGGACCCGTGGCGGCCTCCTCCGCTCCCTTCTCCTGTTCCTTCTCCTAGACCTCCTCTGCTCCTTTCTCTGGGCCCTTTTCCTGGCCCTTCTCTTCTCCTTTTCCTCTCCCAAGGACAATCTCCTTGTTTCCTTTAGGGGTTGTCTTGGGTTTGGCTGCCAATGCAGGCCCTTTTCCCTTGCCTGCTTCCTCAAACAGCTGGGCCAAGGGCATACCGTCCTTGGCAATATCTTCTGGAGAAGATACCGCATCCGCAGAGGCTCCGCCACAGACTGGCTCCGGAACCTCTCTCTCTCCCTGCTCATCCACTACCTCAGTAACTTCTGGGGGCTGTCCTCTCCTGGCCCTCTTCATCAAAACTGTGCCACGGGGAGGGTTATCTCCGTGAGGATGGTATATCCCAGCGCTTTGGCGTACAGGAATATATCGTTTCTTACATGTTTGAGGATATCCTTCAAGGGCCAGTTTTGCACTTTCAACTTCTCCAGGGGGATGGATGATGATGAGGCTGGGGTTCCCCCTGAACCCTCTTGTGGTGTTGAGCACCTCGTGCTCCATCATTAGGCTCTCCTGATAACTGGAGCCGCCTAGAAACTGCTTGGCTAGCTCGGCCCATTCGATTTGTCTCGCTCCCATGATGAAGATCTGCAACAGGAGTGGACGCAGAAAGGAGGTGTTCAGAATTTTGAGATAAAGGGCCAGCATTTCAAACTTCCCTCCTTAAGCCAGGACTTTTTGGAGAACAGTTATACCTTTTCATCTTCTAACCGTCTGATCTTATCGGTCAACGCGTAGGCTTGATCTAATCATCCGTTTTCTGACAGCTTCAAAATCCGAAGCGGTGCACGGATATCGAAACATCTTTTCATTTATGCTATTTGAGATCGTGCACGATGTTTCGAAATATCGGAGTGCGCTATTCATCCTATTTCTCAACTATTATTTCTTGACGTTTCATCTAACGCAATGTCGTGGACAACGATAATTTGTTTTTTGTTTTGCATAAATCCTTCCTAACTTTTACTTGCAATTCAAGGATTTTATCATGTGCTTTATACCTTCATTACTTATGAATTCTTGTTCTTTTTCCTTTTGATAATTTCTTTTCTCAAAAAAAAAAAGAGTAGAGAAAAGGAAAATGCATTACAGAATTCATCTAGAGAACAAGTTTTCAAAGAATTACATTTTCATTGATAACTTGTTACAATTTTCATTTCTTTATATTTTACAAACTTCTTTCTAAGTACAGGATAAATAATGGAGTCAAAGAAAAACACAAAGCTTCAGAACATGAACTACTACCATTATAGTGTCAATCTGAAATATGAGGAGAACCTCCCCCAAATTGCCTATACCTCTCCTCACTAAGCAGCGCACCCTCAGAGGATTGTCTGAAGTTCCTTCTTCTCCGACCGTTCCTTCGAGTGTAACCTCGAAGGATGATTGAGGATGAGAAAAAGAGGAAGGAAGCAAGTCATTCCCAATTCTTGGGAGGAGCCTGCTGCTGCGCATCAGGAGGAGCACTTTGGCCCTCGTCGGGACCTCTACCAGGAGAAGCGGGCTGATATCCCCAGCCAGTGTAAGCACCTACAGAGGGAACCCCCCTTGAGCCGTGGCTTCCAATGTCGAAAAACCTGTCTAGACCCTTGGGACCGCAGAAAGGAAGAACAACTGGACCCCTGATGTTCTCCTGGTTCAGAATACTTGCATCAACCAATGTTTGCAGGAGTACATCGAAGGCTGCTTGACTCTTCACATGGTGACCTACAGCTGAGGAGCTGACGATGTTCACGACCCTCCTCATTACCTCCTCCAGGTCCTCCATGCGTCGCCCCCTCCAACCCAGGCCATTGTCTATCAGGGCGCGCATGGCGCGTATTTCAGACTTCAGCAACTCATTACGACGGCGAGCTTCGAAGGCAACCTCATTCACTTTAGACTCTGCCTCGTTGGACTCTGCCACTTGAGCCCTGAGCCTGTTCCTCTCTTTTCTCAAGGCCTCATTTTCATCATCCAACTTTAGTTTTTTTTGGAGGTCCTTGACATGGGCAGAATGAGCTTTGATTCATTTCGAAGGTAGAGTGACGGAATTCCCCCCTCACGACCTCGGCCTTGCCTGCCCATTCTACATTGCTAAGAGCTAAGGAAGCCAACTTCTCTTTTAAATTGTACAGCTTCCTCAGCTCCTCCTCTTGACTAGCTCGAGAGCCCTTGAAGCTTCCAACAATGCACCCTCTAGCTCTGTTACCTTCTTTCGATAACGCCCTTCCTCCTCTTGATTATTTTTTATATTTTTTACCACCTCCACAATCTGGGAGGTGTCTTTCAGAATCTAATCTCCTCTCCTCTCCTCTCCTCTCCTCTCCTTATTTCAGACAATCTATCCCCCAGGCTGCGTCCTATTCCTTCAACGCCAAGTGCAACTTCAGGAGCAGCCTGAGAGATTCCCTCCTTCCTCTCCTTCTTCTTTTCCTTTTCCCCCTCATCCTTCTTCTTCTTCTCGTCTCGAGCACTTGCTGAAGGAAGAAAGGTAAAGAAGGGTCTTGCTTTAGCCGAAGGAGGAAGAACTGGCTTACCAAGAGGAGCAGGACCGCACACCACCAGAGGTGTCTTCATCAACCCTCCTACGGGCGGAACACCCACTTTAGGGGAGAGCTGCTCAATGTCCTCGTCCTTGAGCAAAATCTTCCCTGGAGGAAGGCTTTCCCCCGCGAGTGTCAGGCGCACGACACTCACCTCCTTTCGCCCTCCAGCCTTCAGAGACCCCTTGACCGGGGAGTCAGAGATGTTCACCACCTCTGCTTCCTTCTTCGGGTTCCTGTGCAGACTCCAGAGTCCGCACCAGAACTCTAACAACCTTGGCTGGTGGTGTCTCCTCCTCCACCTCGACGGTAGGGGTTTTCGCTCCTCGCTGGGGCGACGAAGCTACTTTTGCAGCCGCCGGTTTTGGCGAAGCTTCAGACCTTGGGGATGGCTCCAGGGCCCTCTTCTTCTCCGGAGGAGGGACAACTGCTGGGGAGCTGCTAGCCTTCTTCTTCTTCACTAGAAAACCCGACAGGATCTTCCACTTGCTTTTCCTTCTAATGCACCATGCCTCCTAACCTCCTCCCAAACTTTCGACCAATTCAAAGAGAAAGGGAGAGAGAGAGAGAGAGAGAGTCACATCAAACCACCTAAACCATCCTACTCCTAATGGCAATGGAGGTGTGACGAAAAGGCAAGAAAAGAACAAGAAGCTAAATTGAATGAAAAACGAAATCACAATTACACAAATAGGAAGTCACAAAAGTGGTTACAATAGTATCTTAAATTAAAAATTTCTTTCCAAAAGATCAGTACCATAAGACAATAATATAGAAGTTCAGAATTTTCTTTAACATGACTTCATAGTTTTATTATAATAAAATACAATAGAAAACAGCTAGGCTTTATCGATCTCCATGCCCTTGCCCTATGCTTGTCTTGATGAAAGAGTACCTGCCAAAAAGGCATCAGTCCACCGAACTAAAGACTGAGTAGACAAAAACTCACACTAAATAATAATTACACAAGCACAACAATCATCTCATAATATTATCAGCAACTAAACAAATTGTAAGCATATTTCACCCATTTTTCAAATACACCATAATTTGATTAAGTTAAACATTAATCAGATTTCTCTTTTGCAGATCTCGAATTTTGATCTCGTTGGTTCGGCCTTTCTCAACATCGGTCACGATGCTTAAGCTACAGCATCCCCCATAACATCAAATACGATACTACTCGATTCCGCTGGTTCGGTCTTCTTCAACATCGGTCACGATACTTAAGCTACAGCATCCCCATAACATCGAATACGATACTCCTCGATCCCACTAGTTCAACCATTCCACATCACTCACAGTGTTTAAACTATAGCATCCCCCATAACATCGAAAACGACACTCCTCGATCCGCTAGTTCGGCCTCTCCACATCGGTCACAGTCCTTAAACTATAGCATCCCCCATAACATCGGATACAATACTCTTTGGTCCCACTATAAATACTTCCGAGTGAGGTACAAGAAAAGAAAAGAAGATACATAAAACAGTAGATAAGATAGAAGAGAGATTCTCCTACAAAAACATCAGGGACAACTTAAACTCTCACTTCCGTCAACTGGCCCTGATTTCTCGGTGTGTCGTCACTCTGCCCAAACAAAATTAAATAGTCCTCAGTGACTATCCAAGATAGCACGATGTCAAAGATCATTGCCAATCATACCCTTAGCAGTAGACTGGAGATCAGTAACATATTGTAAATAGTCCTCAGCGACTACCCAATATAGCACGGTGTCAAAGATCATTGTCAATCATAACCTCAGCGGTAGACTGGAGATCAATAACATATTGTAAATAGTCCTCAGCGACCATCACCTCAAATCATCAATGCTCAAATTGGGCAGACACGTACACTAAAAATTGGTATCTTAACCAGTAGTTGCACTTAAAATTTTTTAATTCAATTCACCTTTAAACAAGTCCTTTAGACTTGAGGTTCTTATTGTCACCAACTCAATATATCACCCAATAACGTTAAGTAAAATAATAGCAACAGCTATAACATTTTCTACACTTCAACACAAGAGTATATTTATCTAAGTTTGAATCTCAAAAGAAACTTCTCAGCAAAACAAAATATCTGTAAAGTTTTCAGAATTCAAAAAAAAAAAAAACTTCACCTTGCATGCATTATCCAAGCATTCCAATCCACAAATAATAATATGCATTTTAATTTACTCAAAATATCAGATTTAAAGCTTGAATTCTTAATTTATATGCATGAGCTTTGCCTACCTTGTGTTTGACATTCTAATCAGCTTTCAATCAAGATTTTTCTTCCCAGAATTCCTTCCTCTTCCTCAGAATTTCTTCCTTTTTACTTTGGCTATTTTGTCCAACTCCAGAAAGACCAAAATAGAGAAAAGGAAAAGAAAATGAAAATGAAAAAGTGAGAAGAATGCACAGTCAAATAAAATGATAATGAAAATCCTTTTTTTTTAATCTAAATATTTTCTCCTACACATTGTCATGCTATTAAACACATGGCATTTAAACTTTCAATTCTCCTACACATGGTATGTAGGTCATGCCACTTTTCGACTTTCATCGAGATTGGCCCCGAATTCAGCATTGAATCTTAGCTATACATGTGACATTTGAAGGCTCACTTTACTTATCACCGTGCACGATATTCTGTTCATTGTTCGTGATATTTAACTAATCAGGCTTTACTTTTGCAGATCTCTAACCTTGCACACGATGTTTGGGCATCCGCACCTCCCAGTAGTATCTCAGTCAAGTTATTAACTAAATTTTAAATTCTAAATAAACATATATTTAATTCAAATTAATAAGACTATAAAAAGTTCAAATAAGAAACAATAGACGTTATAGAGAGAAAGAGAGGGATCTTCTACAGCATTGTGCCTCTTAACCTTTTTCCAAAATTTCAAAAAATTCAGAGAGATCCCCATTATTGACTCATGATTCTACCGCAAGTTAAGAGACTTCTGTTGTGCTATATGTGGTCGCGGAAGGAAAAACCTAAAACCCGCTCATCTAGTGATGCGTGCCACCATCACCCTTAGGACTGGAGGTGAAGCCAAGACAACCCACACCATATGGATCAATTAATTTCCTTGATTTTCAACTAATGGTATCCTTAGATATATTATTTAAAGCTTTAATATTATTTATATACCACCTAAACATTTATATTACACTATGACAAAAAGGGGGAAGGGAGGGAGAGAGAGAAAATCCCCATAGACCCTTAACAAATGCACATAGAATGCTCTCTACTACTTGGCGCCAAGATATATATAACATACTAAATATTAATTTCTTGCTCAACTAATGATATCCTGAAGTATACTGCAGATATTAGAAGAAACTCAAGTGCAACCAACTGAGAATTAAAGAAATCAATAAATTTTTTTGTCTGTGTTGTTCCAAGTTGGAAATGAAGTGAATTTATTTTTTGTCCCATATTTTTCTATTCTTTAAATATTTTTAATATTTAATAAATATAATTAATATTTAAAATATTTATTCATTTTTGAATTTATATTCAAAATATGAATAAAATAAATAAATAAGTTATTCTTATCAATATTCAAATGTGTTTATACGTCTATTGAATAAACCCTTTATTTTTATCCATTCTGCTAGACTGCTTTTAGATATAATATCTAAATAAATGAATCTCACTTTTTTGTCCATCCTCTATTTAATAAGGAAACTAATGGACCAACATAGGGAGATTTTCAAAAAAAGGTGCTTTCAGATATTAAAAAAAACCAAATATTTACTTTGCCTATCCAAAGTAGCTTCATCTAAGAAAAAACAACAAAATAAGCATAATTTGCTAAGAAAAACATGAAAATGCAGAATCTTATTTCCTTATTAAACTAGTTGCTAAGGTTCCAAAATATAATTTGATGACAACTGCATATATAAAAACCACATAACACAAGTACTGATACAAAAACAGATTGCTAATGACTGTGTAAGCTCTTTCATTGCTGTACAAGTTTCCCCGAGCATTTGTCATGAAATTGTTAAAATTAAATTGAAGCAACACGCAACAATAATTTCCTTCATTTCTTTAACATCACGGTGTGATCCACAAAGACCATAACTAATTGCTGAAAACAGGGAATTAACAAATTTACCGAGACTTCATATATCCCCATAAAGGATATAAGTTTAGGATATAATAACACTCAGGTTCACAGTTACAAAATTTTAACAATTGGGTTCTGTTTTTTAAAATTTTAACATTTGAGTCTTTTTTGAATTTTTTATTATTAAATTTTTTCAAAATTACAATTATACCTTTCCCTCTCTCCACCGTCGGCACAAAGAGAGAGAAAGAGGGGAGGGTATAATTGAAATTTTTAAAAAATTTAATAATAAAAAATTCAGAAAAGATCCAAAGGACCTAGATGTTAAATTTTAAACATTAGAGACCCAGATGTTAAAAGTTTGAAAACATAGATCTGAGTATTATTATACCCTAAACTCAGAGACCCGAGTATAATTTACCCTTTTTTTGACAATCGACTGCTATTAGATGTTGAAAGAAATAACAGTTGGTAATTAGTTTACACAATACTAAAGACCAAAAAAAACTTCTAATAACAGTAAGCCAACCTTTCAAATGAAAGGAATAGTTCTAAGAGGGAAAACTCCAAACTTAGTTTCCGGCAACTAAAGTGCCCATGAGGAATCCATGCTTTTGCTCGGATGCCATGATCTTTTCAAATGAAATATAAATTGATAACATCCTCTCACATTTTTTAGTTCTTTCATTAACTTAGTTCTCAACTGTTACATCCACCTTCCCCTTTTTAATCCCTCCTAAATTGATAACATCCTCTCTTTATCTTCTAATTTTCCTCTCCAAATCTCTTTTGCATGTCCCATCCTCATCCAATTCCTCCTGTCAATATTCTTCTCTTCCTCTATATTTTTCAATTACTGCTTGTCAATTTCTTTTCGTTCCAAATGCTTTTCACATTTCTCGGCTAAGTTGTACATCAAATCTAGACTGACAAATGTAAATATGAAGGAACAAAATGGTGAAATAAAAAAATTCATAAAATCTTGATTAAGAAAATCATAAATTCTTGATTAAGAAAATCATAAATCTAGTCTAGTTAAAAAGTGGAATGGTACCACACCGACAACATTACCTCCTGTCTTGCAATATATCTTGCGCAACAATAATACCAAAAGAAATAAAGAATGAACAGGTAAATAAAACATATTTTACATACACAATGCTTACCTCTTGCTTGAAATAAAAGAGAGGAGGGTAAGGGAGACCATTTGGCAACCGCGCATTGGATTCTCGTAGCTCATCAAAGAAAGGATGACTACATGCTTCTAGCTGCAATAAACCAATAAAATGAACACGCTAGGGGGGTGGAGGGGGAACAAATAAACAAAAACTGCAGTATTAACCATGTCTATTTACACAATGATGCAAGAGATCATCATTGTAACTACCCAGTGCCCACAAAAAAGTGAACAAGCCCAGGTTATTTCTTGCTACCTCAATCTATTCCAACACTACTTGAAAAAGTCAACAATAATATTGATTAGTTTGACACCACAAAGCCAAGGCCACTTTGAAAACATGAACAATAGTAATGTCATCTTTTAATCTTGACTGTATCCATAGAAAAATTTCTACTGGTTTCTATTTCAAAGAACTAGGGGCACGCACTACTACATAGAGAAAATAGCAGTCAGAATCATATATTATTGTCCACCAGGTATAAAAGCCACAACAAACACGATTGATGAGAAAATTCAAGCAAGCGAGAAATAATTAGTAATGGTCAAGTTATTATTAAGTACAAAATTCTGATCCTCGAATATTTCCAATAGAGAGAGAGGATTAAAAAGTGAAAAAGATGTAGCAATGAATTTCCAAAGAAACAGTGAACACTGAGCATGAAGGCTTAATAAAACATAGTATGGGCTATCAGTTTCTTTAAGTGGGCTCGCATGTCTTTGAGGGCTTGTCCTACGCAGGTAGACCTTATGATCCTTGCCAGGACAAACACTTTCTGGCTTTATAGAATTCCCTAATTTAGTTCTACATTTTGGTCTAATTGGCTGAAAATAGCCAATTTTAGTTACTATGGTTGAAAACAAGTCATCTATATTTGGTAACTTGTTCAAATTATTTTTAAAAATTGTTTAACTTATTCAAAGTTAAAATTAGATGAAGCATGACAAAAAAAAACGAGATGAAGTTATGTTCGAAGGAAGAAACTTTTTGCCTTTAGACAAAAATTGCAGTATTAACCATGTCTATTTACACAATGATGCAAGAGATCATCATTGTAGCTACTCAATGCTCACAGAAAAGTAAACAAGCCCAGGTTATTTCTTGCTACCTCAATCTATTCTAACACTACTTAGTAAACAATAATATTGATTAGTTTGACACCACAAAGCCAAGGCCACTTTGAAAACATGAACAATAGTAACGTCATCTTTTAACCTTGACTGATATTCATAGAAAATTTTCTACTGGTTTCTATTTCAAAGAACTAGGGGCACGCACTACTACAAAGAGAAAATAGCAGTCAGAATCATATATTGTTGTCCACCAGGTATGAAAGCCATAACAAACATGACTGATGAGAAAATTCAAGCAAGCGCGAAATAATTAGTAATGGTCAAGTTATTATTAAGTAGAAAATTCTGATCCTCGAATATTTCCAGTAGAGAGAGAGGATAAAAAAGTGAAAAGGATGCAGCAATGAATTTCAAAAGAAACAATGGACACTGAGCATGAAGGCTTAATAAAACATAGTATGGGCTATCAGTTTTTTTAAGAGGGCTCACATGTCTTTGAGAGCTTGTCCTATGTAGGTATGACCCTTGTCAGGACAAACTCTTTCTGGTTTTATAGAATTCTCTAATTTAGTTCTACGTTTTGGTCTGATTAGCTGAAAATAGCCAATTTTAATTACTATGGTTGAAAACCAATCAACATGTTTTCTATATCTGGTAACTTGTTCAAAGTTTTTTTTAAAATTGTTTAACTTATTCAAACTTAAAACTAGATGAAGCATGATAAAAAAAAAAACTAGATGAAGTATGTTCAAAGGAAGAAAGTTTTTGCCTTTAGATTTGTATAAGATGTGAAAAAGTTAGTTTTCACCTATGGATGCACGCAAGATGAAATATTAAGTTGGTTTTTACCTTAGAATGTGTGTAGGATTTGAAATAGTTAGCTTTTATTTTGGGATTTGTGTAAGATGCGACCTATCAGCTAACTTTAATTGGGTTAAAGTACATCAGCAAAACAAACGCAAGGTCTAGAACAGATCTAATTAAGAGTTCTAACCTTGATTAGATTATTGATAACTAAAATAGGATCAGTGCTTTTTGGACGTGGAAACCGGTGGCACGGAAAACCACGGCGCCGCTCTCTGGGCAACTTTGGAAAGGGTTTCACTAATCGAAAAACATACTACAGAGGTCGTTAGAGAGGGCTTAAATCAGGGAACCAGGAAAAAAAAGGTCCCCACTTCCCCTGTCGCATTACAATTTATAGTTTGAATTTTTCGCAACTCTAACGTGTGTGGGATGGCCTAGGGAGCTTCACGGACAGTCCTTCTATCCTGTAGGTCGTCGGCCATGCTGGTACGGATGTACGACGCCTGACGCAGACCACACCTCTTCAGTCGCGCGCGGGGGGCCATTCCCAGTTCTCTGGAGCAGGCCGTACCGGTACGGATGTTCGACTTGGACACTCTTCGGCTTGATGTTGTTCGTCTTTGAGGAAGTTACCTGCCCTTCGCCTTGCACCGCTCATCTGATTTCCGGGGCTGGGTCTCTCCACGTGTACGCTCCGGATGCCGCTTTGCGGATCACGAGGTAACATGCCCCCCTGCGAGTCTCGAGGCGAGCATTGATGCGCGAGCTAGCCCACGTGCCGCCACGCAAGCGGGATGGCTCCTTAAAACACCTGCGGATTCCCGCTCTAGAGAAATTTTGGTCCCCAGAGAGGAGGATGACGTTCTATAATGACATGCCCGAAGACGTGGTTGATGTGGTCGATGAAGGCCGAACGACACGGTAACGATCCTTTGATGGAGGCCGACGCCCAGAGAGAGATGACTTCCGCCGAAGGGAGTGCCGAGAGGTTCGACGGGGATCGAAGTGCTGAGGTTCCTGAGGCAAGTAGGCCGAGTACGGTGGCCGCGTTCAATTCTCGATGCGTTGATGTCGTGAGGGTGGTAAGTTCCTTCGACTCCCTCCCTTCGACTCCTTTTCTGACATCCCTGATTGGGGGTTTTTACCGCAGCTTGGTCGAGAGGCGATGGCGCAGGAGGCGCGAGCGAAGGAGGCGGAGCTCAAGCTCGGCGAGTCAGACCGTCATTGCCGCCTTGCCGAAAGGCAACTTCGGTGTGCGATGAGTGGGCTCGAAGAGTCTGCTCGCCGAGAAGCTGAATTGCAGCGCTTGCTTGAGGAATCTTTGGACCAAAATTGCGAAGGTGTTCGCGAAGAGGCGGTCGCCGAATTTCGGAGGTCATTGGAGTTCAAAGCCATCATCAAGGAGGCATTGGAGAGTTCAGTCAACCTGCTCAGTTCCGCACTTCTCGCTCGAGGGATGGTGAGGCGTGAAGACCTCGAAGGGCTGGACATGGCAGAATGTATCAGGTCGCGAATCCAGTCATACAAGTGCGCCTATTTCAACATGTCGGTGGAGAGGCTGATCGACAGTTCGCCTTCGTGTCCACCATGAAGGTGGTTGTCCCCCCTACTACGGCTGAGTTGGCAAGGATGGAGGAAGCTGCTGAGCAAGGTTCGCAGGTGGAGTCAGAAGAAGATGTAGGGGAGGCACTTGCTGTGTCACCCCTTTGAGAGCGGGATCCCCTGGAGGCGGTTCCCCGAACTCCTGGTGCTGACATCGAAATAGACTCCCTCTCTGAAGCTTCAAGAGGGGATAGTGAATTGTAGGTAGCTTCAAATTGTTTTTGTAACCCGAAGGGTTTGTAAAGGTTTTTGTAAAACATCTGTAATGATAATGGAGCTAATTTTCCACTGAAATGATTTTGCGAAGTTTGGATGGTGGTCAGCTTGACATTTTGATAAGGGAGAGTGCCCTTGACTGCCAATTGCGTAGGCGTCAAGTTTTGAGAGGGGGCCTAGGACTTCGAGAAGAGCAGTGCCCTTGACTGCCAGTCGCGTAGGCGTTAAGTTTTGAGAGGGGGCCTAGGACTTCGAGAAGGGGAGTTCCCTTGACTGCCAGTCGCGTAGGCGTTAAGTTTTAAGAGGACGCTTAGGACTTCGAGAAGGGGAGTACCGTTGACTGCCAGTCGCGTAGGCGTTAAGTTTTGAGATGGCGCTTAGGACTTCGAGAAGGGGAGTGCCCTTGACTATAAGTCGCGTAGGCGTTAAGTTTTTAAGAAGCTATTTTGGCGATACTTCGTATTGCAATCATAATTCTTGTAAATGAGTTACAATATTCATGAGTAAAATTTTCTGAGATCATTGTCGTTCTACGTTCTCGGGATGAGAGTCCCGTCTTATCTCGCCAGTTTGTAGGTGCTTGGTCCGAGCACGTTGCGAATTATGAACGGACCTTCCCAATTGGAGTCGAGCTTTCTAGGGGGCATGTCTCTTCCGGCCGTGGTTCTCAATTTTAGGACCAAGTTGCACTCTTCGACTAGTCTACGACGGACGTGCTTGTTGTAGTTCGTCATGACGCGCCTTCTGTGCTCAGCCTGTCGAAGGGATGCCAGTTCCCTTCTTTCTTCGAGGAGATCTAGCTCGAGTCTCCTGCTGCTGTCGTTTTGTTGACGCCATTCAGGAAGTTTTTTTGTGGCTCAAAGTTACTGGCGTTTTCGACTCGGGGGGAGTATATCTCCAGTTCGACTGGGATGAGTGCTTCCTCGCCGAAAACGAGGGAGTACGGCGTTTGACCCGTTGCGGCTGTCGGTGTGCAATTGAGTCCCCAAATGACGGCTGGCAGCTCGTCGGCCCATGAGGATCTGGCGCCTTCGAGCCTCCTCTTTAGAGCCTTAAGAAAGTTCTTGTTGGTCGCTTCGGCTTGTCCGTTCTTTTAGGGGTGCCAAACTGAAGCGAAGCGGAGGTTGATGCCGTTCTCGGAGCAGAGATCTCGAACGGGACGGCCTGTGAAAGCGGTCCCGTTGTCGCAGATCAAAGATAGGGGAATTCCGAATCGGCAGATGAGCTGTGTCCAGATGAAGCTTTTGACGCCTGAGCTTGTCAGTTGTGCCATCGCTTTAGCCTCCACCCATTTAGAGAAGTAGTCGGTTGCGATTAAGGCGTGTCGTAGGTTCCTGCCAGATTTGGGTAACGGGCCCAAAAAGTCGAGTCCCCACATCGAAAATGGCCAGGAACTTACCAGCGGTTGGAGCTGCGATGCGGGTTGCCTAGGGATGTTCGAGTAGATTTGGCACGGGGGGCACCTTTTGCTGAACTCTTTGGCGTCCTTGTGGATGTTCGACCAGTAATAGCCCTGCCGGAGGATTTGAAGAGCCAGGTTCCGTCCGACCGCGTGCGTGCCACACTCGCCGGAGTGGATCCGCTCGAGTATTGTCTTCACGTCTTCCTTGCGGACACATTTCGCCAGGGGCCACGAATAGCAACGTCTGAATAACTGTCCTTGCAGGAGAACGTACCTGGCGGCTTTCACCCGGAGCTTGCGAGCCTAATGCTTATCTGACGGCAGTTCGCCTTCCCTTAGGAAGCGCGAGATCTCGCCCATCCAGTCTTCGGGGACGGCAGTGACCTCATAGACTTCAAGTCTATTGTAGGCGGGCGTTAGGATGTCTTGGTCATCGGCTTTTTCGTCTTTGGCCAATTCATCTGCGATAATGTTCATCTCTCGGGGTATATGGAGCAATTGTGTCTGGGGCAAAGTGCTGTAGTAGACCCTTGGCTGTGTGTAAGTACATCTTGAGCGTCCCGTCCTTCTTCTGGTATGTCCCCCTTAACTGGTTGACCATGAGCTTGGAATCACTGTAGATGCGGAGGTATTGTGCCCCGAGGCCTCTTGCGAATTCGAGCCCAGCGATGAGGGCTTCGTACTCGGCTTGGTTGTTCGTGACGGAAAACCGTATCTTCCCTGACCTCTTAAGGCGGATTCCCCAGGGACTGGTGAGGACGATCCCGACCCCCTGAACGTGCTCGCCGGAGGCTCCGTCTACGTACAGGACCCAGGGTTGTTGATTCTGTGGTGCCTTTGGTTGCTCTGTTGTGGCAAGTTTGGCAACGAAATCTGCGAGCCCCTGGCTCTTCGACGCCGCCCACGAAATAAAGTCAATGTCGAACTCGAAGAGCTCCACTGCCCATTTCTGCAACCTTCCGGAGACTTCGGGGAGTGAAGTATCCGTCGGAGAGGTTGGTCGGTCATCACTTTGACTGAGTGAGCCAAGAAATAGTGACGTAACCTGCGGGCAGCAGTTATTAGCGCAAATGACAGTTTTTCGAGAGCGGGGTACCTGAGCTCGGCGCCGTACAAGGTATGACTGACGTAATGGATGGGGTGTTGCTGTCATGCTTCTTCGCGGACCAGGATTGCCAAGACACAGCTGTCGATGGCGCTGATATAGAGGAGGAGATCTTCGCCAGGAACAGGGGCGGATAGCAGCGGAGGCGAAAGCAAGTACTTTTTCAAGGAATCGAACGCTTGTTGGTAGTCGTCGTCCCAGCAGGCGTGATCTCCCCGAAGCACCTTGAAGAACGGGAGACACCTGTCTCCAACCCTGGAAATGAATCTGTTGAGAGCCGTAATTCTTCCATTTAGCTTTTGGATATTTGTTACTGTTCGGGGAGGGCCCATGTCGAGGATAGCCTGAATTTTTTCAGGGTTAACCTCGATTCCCCTGGCCGATAGCATGTGGCCCAGAAACTTTCCGTGGGCAGCGTCGAAAATGCTCTTGGATGGATTCAATCTAATATTGTGGGCCCAACAGGTCTCAAGTGTTTCGCGGAGGTCTTCGAGGTGATCCACTCCGGTCCGGCTTTTGATCAGTAGGTCGTCTACGTAGGCCTCCATGTTGTGCCCCTTTTGTCTCCGGAAGACTGTGTCGATCATCCGTTGGTAAGTGGCTCCCGCGTTCTTCAAACCGAACGGCATGACTTTGTAGCAGAACGTCTCGTGGTCAGTTATGGACATGTTTTCGTCTTCTTCCACCACCCGAATTTGGTGATAATCGGAGAAGGCGTCCAGGAAGCTCATTATGGAGTAACCTGCAGAAGAGCCGACTAACCTCTCTATCTTCGACAAGGGGTAGAAATCCTTGGGGCATGCCTTGTTAAGATCAGTGAAGTCTACGCACATCCGCCACTTGTCCGTGCTCTTTTTTACGACGACCACGTTGGCCAACCAGGAGGGGTAGTCGATTTCCCTGATGAAGCCTACTGCGAGGAGCTTTTCGACTTCTTCTCGTATGGCACACTATTTTTCGCAGCCAAAGTTTCTCTTCCTCTGTCTGACGGGGGAAACGTCGGCTCTGAGGCTTAACTTATGTTCAGCTATGCCTCCGTCAATTCCGGGTATGCCTTCGAGTCCCCAAGCAAACACATCAAAATACTCGGAAAGCAGCGCCGTCAGAGACAGTTACATGCTGATTCTGGTCATCCAGGGGAAGCGGTTGGTCACTGGGGTCGAGGTGTTTGGTGTGGAGACGAATGTTGGCTTCAAAACATTTCTGGGCATCTGCCCTGTCTCCCCTAATCGTTGCAATGCCGAGCGGTGTTGGGAACTTGATGCATAGGTGGAAGGTCGACGGCACCATCCGAAATTGCGCCATCGACGGCCGCCCCAAGATTGCGTTCCGAAATTGCGCCATCGACGGCCGCCCCAAGATTGCGTTGTAGCCGGAGGGTGCGTCTATCAGGATGAAGTCTACTTGCTTCATTTCCTGTCTAGGGCCGTCTTCGAGGGAGAGGCGTAAGGGAGCAAATCCTGCGGGCCGGTAGACGTCACCGGAAAAGCTGGAGACCGTCATCGAAGGGGGGAGAGGTTTGCACTGGCCGACCCCCATCTCTTTGAATGCCCGCAAGTAGAGAATGTCGACAGAGCTTCCAGTGTCGATCAAGGTGCAGTGGACATCACATCCTTCAATTTTGGCGACGATGACTATGGAGTCGTCGTGGTTGACGCCTCCAATAGGCAAGTCACCTACACTGAAAGTGATGTTAGGTAAAAGGGATGGGGCTTCGACGGCGTGTACCTGGTGATGACTTGGGGTCGAGTTGACTTGGCCGAAGCCGAAGATGGACAGCACGGCTTTCTTCTCGCTAGACTTTGATGGCAAGCATGTTGCGGAAGCCAACGATTCGCCTTGGGAGAACAGGGCTTTGGCGGCCTTCGACGGTATCTCTTCGACTTTCTTATAGTCTGTGAGGTGGCCCTTCTCTATGTACTCATTGACGAGTGCGCAGAAAGAGCGACATTCGTGCAAGAGGTGGCCATAGCGCTGATGGAACTTGCAATGTTTTGCTGCGTCCTCACCTGGCTGAGGTAGCTGTCGTTCGCCTCGGTTCGGGAGGAAGCCCCTATCCTGGAGGGCCGAGAAGATATCTTTGATGACGTAAACCGGTGTTGGGGCGCGTGGGGAGTCGCCATCGGACTTGCGTTTTCCCCGCGGAGAGAACTTTTGGTCCCGAAAGGGCCTTTTGGGGGTATTGTACTCCGCCTTCGGGGTGTTGTCTTTCTTATCTTGCGCGGTAGGGTCTTTCCCTGCATTTGCTTTCAACACTTTTGCGTCCTCCAAGTGGATGCATTTTTCGGCGGGCGACCGCGCCTCTATCAGCGTTTTCGGCATGTCATCTACGAACTAATCGTAGAGTTTTCCTGGGAGGATGCTGTGGACGAAGATCATAGTTGATCTATCATCCGTGGTGTCTTTCGTCTCAGCATTCATCTTCGAGAAGCGGTCAACATATTCCCGCGAGGATTCGTTCGGGCGTTGCTTTATCTGCCAGAGTTCATGAATGGTTCGGAAAGTAGTCTTTGACGTGCCGAATCTAGTCCGGAACTGGTCGGCGAACTGCTCGAAACTTTGGATGGAACCCTGGGGGATTTCGTCAAGCCAGTCCAATGCCAGCCCTGTCAGGGTGTTGCGGAAAAGACGACATTTGTACGCGTCCGAAACGGGGTCGCCCGTTACCAAGGCGTTCTCGAAGCGTTTAACATGTTGGGCCGGGTCGATGAGCCCGTCGTAGTCGTTGAACTTTGGAGCCTTATAGCTGCGGGGCACAGGGGCGACCATTATCGTAGGGGAGAAGATCGTAGTCACCTGAGACGCCGGGAGGTAGACTTCGAGTCGGCTCTCCCCCGCTGCGTGTGTACTGACCTCTTCAAGGGGAGGTTCGTTGTGCGCTGTACTGGGGGGTGGAACAAGTTCCTTAGGGGGAGGTTCGTTGTGCGCTGTACTGGGGGGTGGAACAAGTTCCTCAGGGGGAGGCGCCGGCGTCAGAGGGAGAGGCGGCCTCTGGTGTTGGAGGAGGACTGGAAGGTTGGTGAGGAAGGAGCTCATAGTTTGGGAGAGTGTGGCCACCGCCTGTGTAAGGGTCTGGAGTTGGCGATCGCCTGCGACGCCGTCTGGCTAGGGGGCGGGTGGCGTTTGTTGTTCGGCGGCCGCTGATGTTTTAGCGCGGTTTTGCTCCATGGAAGATCGGCAGGATCCGGTCCTGCGTGAGGGCACCAAATTGTTGATAACTAAAATAGGATCAGTGCTTTTTGGATGTGAAAACCGGTGAGACGAAAAACCACGGCGCCGCTCTTTGGGCGACTTTGGAAAGGGTTTCACTAATCGAAAAACATATTACAGAGGTCGTTAGAGGGGGCTTAAATCGGGGAACCAGAAAAAAAAGGTCCCCACTTCCCCTGTCGCAATACAATTTATAGTTTGAATTTTTCGCAACTCTGACGTGTGTGGGATGGCCTAGGGAGCCTCACGGACTGTCCTTCTATCCTGTAGGTCGTCGGCCACGCTAGTACGGATGTACGGCGCTTGACGCAGACCGCACCTCTTCAATGGCGCGCGGGGGGCCATTCCCAGTTCTCTGGAGCAGGTCGTACCGGTACGGATGTTCGACTTGGACACTCTTCGGCTTGATGTTGTTCGTCTTTGAGGAAGTTACATGCCCTTCGCCTTGCGCCGCTCGTTCCGAGGTCGGGTCTCTCCACGTGTACGCTCCGGATGTTGCTTTGCGGATCACGAGGTAACATAGATGCACAAAGTAGAATGGCCAAACACATGCATATATGAAATATAGCATAGCCTTATTATACCAGGAATCGAACTTACCAATAGACTAACACCGGATGCTTGGACTCACCCGGGATCTAGATTCAAGCAGTACTAAAGAAATGTCCCTAACACTGAATAAGTTCAAACATAAATCACGCACAATCAAAAGGTTGTGAATGATTTCAGCTAAAGCAAGGGCATTGTTAACAAAATGTAGATAAGACAACATACAGCACTGCAGCGAAGGCTTGGTGAATATTGGAGAAGGCGTGAAGTGAGATCAATTGCTTCCGGGGGCATTCTCTTATGGAACACCTGATTTAGAAAATGAACAATGGTTAAGAGTTTTGATAAAAGACATAAACCTATCATTACCAGAGACAAGTATTGTACAGGTAAGGGAAAGAGCAACAGAAAAAGCTTATGAATGACAAACAAATCTGATGAAATTCAAAAAAAGGCAGAAAACCTAGGAGCAGTTGTAACAGCATTCCAAGGATCATCATCAGAAAGAACTTCTCATCCCTAGTATGAGCGTGAACCGGGAGTAGTAAAGCAAGCTTGCTATTAACTATCCTCTTTTCAGCTCAATATAAGTAAACAAGATTTAAGCAGCTCTTGCATTTTCCATATACTTGACCTAACAATAGGAATAACCAAAGCTAGAACAATCCTTCACAAAAGTTGGCCGACTTAAAAGACATATCATAAAAGACAATCCTTCACAAAAGTTTTCCATATACTGCTAAGAAACAAGAACTATGTAACAGTTCTGAGCATGACGTAGGAAACTATGCAATCTAGGCATTCTAACAAGTGAGTTATTATCCAATGAATTTTACAGGGAACTGAAAACTTTAAAGGTGGAACTGTTGACTGGCTAACCGGTGCTATGAAGCCAATATACAATACCTAAGTTCCGAGTCATGCATGGTACTAAAGTTCTCAAGCCATGCCATTATGAGAGAAGTACCCAATGGTATTGTCCAATTTGGTAACAAAAAAGTACATACAAGAAATAAACACTATGCATGCTACTGTGATAGACAATATCCTCCTAATGAAGCTTTATCCAAATCATTTAAGTTCCAACATCCACGAGTAGGACTGTACATGGACTGAGTTGAGCCGAGTTAGGCTATGTTCAAGTTCAAACTCATTTTAGATTTCAATGTTCAAGCTTGTTAAAAAATGAGCAAAGCTTTTGACTACTATGTTCATGCACAATTTGCTTAGAAAAGAATGAGCTTGAGCTTGATTCAATCTTGTTCAAAAACTAGTAATTGAGTCATTATCGAGCACACTATTGAGTTTATAATCATCTTCATGTCGAGCTTGTTATTGAGCTATCTAAATAAATTTATATTAAGCTCAATCAATCTCATTTATGAAAAATTCACCAATTATTAAATTGAACTATCAATGAAACGAAAGTAGCAAAAACAATAGTATGACTTCTGCAGGAAACTTATTTGGTAATATGATTTGAAATCAAGAAAAAAAAGTAATATGATCAAAAATATATTCCAATACTAAAAATATTATTAATCAATCTCATTAATGAGCCATTAAACAAGCATATTCATGATCAACAATGGTTCACGAACAGGAATGAGCCCACCAACAATAATGTGTTCAAACTCGTTCATTTAAGAGTCGAGTTTTTAAAATATGTTTAGGCTTGTGCGTTAAACTTGAAGAACAAATATAAACAAAACCTTTATTGAGCTCAGTTCATTTACAACCCTACTTGCGAGTAAGGCTGTTAAGTTAGCTCGAAAATCGAAGATCGTTCGAAAGTCGAATCAAATTTTGGATCAAGTTAAAATTAACTCGATCCAAACGAGCCAACTAATGATCCATTTCTCTGGCTTAGTGTTTTTTTCGATCTGATCTCAAGCCGACATATGTTCAGATCGAGCCGGGTCAAGATCAGATTGATTTTAAAATAATTAATAATATGTAAATTATATATATAAATATATATTATATCTAACTTTACAAAGTCATCGATGTGCCTCAGTGGTTTGAGGTGTTGCTCAGTGGCCTCCATGAGTCTGTGACCCGAGTTCAAGCTTCATTATGTGCATTCATAGCAAACATTTAAAAAAATATATATGATTTTCAAAAGGCTTACTCTCACATTGTGAGCTAGTAAAAAATGTTACACAACTTCTTATAAAAAAGGACGAAATGGACTTTAAACTTCAGAAAGTGTCATTTAAATGATTATATGTCGTAATTTAAAGAAAAATAAAATATTTTATTATAACTATTTTCAAGCTTGCACGAACTTGATTCGAGCTAGATGAAAATCAATCCAAGTCAATTCGAGTTGGCTCAAAATCAAAGCTCATCGAGCTTTGGTTCGATTTCAATCTAGCAAAAATTTAATCGATTAGATTTCAAGCCGATATTGGCTTGGCTCGAAATCGGATCGTTAACAGCCCTACCCACGAGTAATTTCATACTTGATTACGATGTGTTCTGCTCACAAAAATAAAATGCTATCTATTCATAGTCTACCATAATCTTTTCCATCATCAACAGAATATGAGTAAGCCAAACCTTGTGCCAGGGATGAGCTTTTATCTGTGGAAACCTGAAATCTGTATAGTTTGGGTTCATGCACCTAATTTCCTCCCTCGTTGGTGTACCCAGCACCTGCAAGAA
>JAEMOT010001472.1:0-15130 GCA_019297695.1 Apostasia ramifera | reverse complement strand
GGTTAAAAGTTGTTTTAGCTTAACACAATCTCATGCCTATGATAGATCCCTACATGGTCATTATTTGTTCCTCTATTTTAGTATATGACAACATATAACCTATTGGTTAATACCTATGTATTTTCCAAAAGGTTGCATGAGCCACATCAATCCAAATCAAGAGCCATCATTCTTTCTCTTTGTAACTTGGATTTTGTTTAAACCCAATATTTCTTGGCTTGTGTTTTGATTTCCTGCAGCCTACCGTTTCCTCTTGAAAGCCAAATTTGCTATGATGGCCACCATGTAAAATATTGAGGCATGCTTCCATTAATCATTTTTTTATTATTAATCCACTTGTCTTTGTCCCCTTCATGTTGGCTTAAAGGTATAAGCCTACAATCACTAAAGGACAAAAGTGGGCTGTTTTCCTCTCTCTCCTTCCAACGGAAATGTTTTCTGCATTCTTAAGCCCATGCAATTTTTTCTCCAACCTGATTTTTTCCAACACTATTTTTTGTTTTCTGCATTCTGTTTTTGGAGAACAATAACTCACCTTCTCCTCTCAAGCTCACATCCGGTTTTTGATCTTCCTAAGCCATTCTTGCAAAACATTTTGAAGGAGACTTTAAAGAAGGAGATTGTGGTGTTTCTCAAGTGGAAAGAAGCTGAAATTTCTGGTTCTAATTTTGTTTCCTGCTTCTCAAAATTCATATTGCTGCGTTTTAGTTTTTGGTTTGAAGTGAATCTTGCTTCCTGAAGTTATTACTCATTAAGATTCCTCAAACTTCTATTTTACCTCTTGTTCTTCCTGTTGAAGGCTTACATTGGGTGATATTTCTTAAATCATCTTGCTCACTGTTTTATGCTAGCCTTTTCGGATTTATTCGAGTTGACCCTTGGCTTATTTGCATATGCATAGAGTGCCTCATTGTAATATTGATTCTTGTATATACATTGAATTGTAAGCTAGCTAGTCTAACAAAACCTTTACTTCCTTTCTCTATCTCCCTAGTGGAGGTTTGTAGGTTTTCTCAGCTTTGGTTCCTGCAAAAAGCTATAGGATTGAAGGTTTGCTTAGCTTTGGTTCCTTGAAAAAGCCATAGGGTTGTATTGAGTTTGTTCGGCTTTTGTTCCCCTAAAAAGCCGGGGTTCTTAGTGAAATTCCCATTCGAGGTGCGTGGGGAGTGGACTAGGCGGAAGGCCGAACCACTATAAATCTTTTGTGCCTATTGTGTGATATATTTCTACTGCTTACCCTTTTTCAATTGTTGAATACGTTATTTCTGCACTGAGTTCTATTTTGCAAATTGACCTCACTTTCTGGTGGTACTCTCTATTCTAATTTTTGTGTTGTCTGATTTGCTAAATCAACCTCTCTGCATTGTTTGAATTATCTATTAGTTTAATTGCCTAAATTTAAATTCATAAATTTTATTATTCCCAATTCACCCCCCTCTTGGGAAGCCTTTGGGCCAACAGAGTGGACCTCAAACTTCAGCAACTCCTCCCGGCGACGAGCTTCGAAGACCGCCTCCTTCGCCCCCGATGAAGCCTCCCTGGACTTGGCCAGCTCCTCCCTCAGCCGCCTTCTTTCCTTTCTCAAAGCCTTCCTCTCATCATCCAACTCTCTTATTCTCTTTTGGAGGTCTTTGACATGGGCAGAGTGGGCCTGATTCACATCTGACAGACTGCGATGGAATTCTCCTCTCGCAACCTCACTTTTATTATCCCACTCTGTGTTAACCAGGGCTAGGGAAGCCAACCTACCCTCCAATTGGTGCAACTTCCCTAGCTCCTCCTTATGATCACTCAGAGAGCACTTTGTAACTCGAGACAAAGCGCCCTCCAACTCCCTTATCCTCTGAAGGTGGCGGGCCTCCCCTTCCTCCTTGCCCTTCAGAGATTTTACCACCTCCAGAACCTTAGAGGTGTTCCCTAAGATCTTCTCCTCTTCCCTCCTTATCTCGAATAATCTGTCTCCCAGTACACTCCAGGCCCCGTCAGTACCGGAGATGGCGCTGGAAGCAGCAGGGGGAAACTTTTTCTTCCCCTTAAGCACTTCCTCCATTTTGCCTCCTGGCCCTTCAATACTAGGAGTGCTCACAGGGACAGTAAGAAGGGACTCCCCCTTCTTCCCCTTAACCGCCTCCTCCATCCTGGTGCCTTCCTCCTGCTCACCCTTTTTATCCTTCTCTTCCTTCTCCTCATCACTTCGGAGGCTCAATGGAGGAAGAGAAAGGAGGAGGGGCTTCCTTTTCTTCTCAGAAGCAGGAACTGGGACACCAAGGGAAGAGGGACCACAAACCAGCAAGGGAGATTTCTTCACACTCTTTTCAGAAAACCCAAACCTAGGAAGGAGCCGCTCAATCTCTTCATCTTTGAGCATGACCTTCCCAGGTGCCAACTTCTCTCCTGTGGTCGTCTCATTCACCAAGGCCACCTCCTTCAGTTTCCTGACTTTTTGAGGCAGTTTGACGGGAGAGTCAGAAACAACCACCACTTCTGCAGCCTCCGTGCCTACCGGCTCCTGCACGGACTCCAGTGCTCGCGCCAGAATGCCGACAACTTTGGCTGCTGGGACTCCCACTTCTTCACTAGGAGACGCGTCGGCAGGAGTAGGCACCTCCGGCCTCTTCTTCTCCAGAGGGGGAGCCTCAGCTGGAGCCCTGCCTGCTCTTTTCTTCTTTGAAATGCTTGCCAGGGCGGTCCACTCCCCATTTTCCGCCATCTCTCTAACTAATTTTCTCTCTTACAGGGGAAAAACTTCAGAATGAAGGTGCAAGGATACGAATCGGCGGGTGCCGCCCCCATCTTATCCTTGCAGGCCTTGGGCAGCGCGTCCACCCTCGCGACGGTTCGCATTTCAGGACCCATATTAATATTCACGCCCTGACAAATGCGGGGGGCTGATATTAATACGTGGTTCCTGCGCTGCATCCTGACTGTACACGTGGTGCCTGGCTGGCCTCCATTTCTTTAACTTATTTGTTGACTCATTTGTCTGACTTTGCAAAACCTTTGACCAAGTCAAACCTCGGACACGAGGGTTTAACCCAACCTCATGCCCGATAAGCCAGGATCATCCCTGGTAATATCGGGTACGAGGTTACAAAGCAGTGCCTGTCACAATCAGCTCCACCTAACCGCGCCGCTCCCCGTACAAGGCACCTTTTTCCAGACCCGCAAATCAAGGATCCACATGCTCCAGCCATCACGGATCCCCAGAATAAGTACAAATATTAAAAGATATCGTCCTCTATTCGCGGCTGTAGGCCTTCCCGGTGGCAGACAAACGGCGCCAACTCAGAGCCTGTCCATCACCTTTTCTCCGAAAAATCAGGATGAGGCCACACATCCTATCGTCTACAAATACCGCTGAACAGTTTACCAGCAGAGAGAGAGAAAAAAAAGGACAGGAGAGACGATCAGCTCCATCAAGAAGGGATCTCCCCACTCTCATTGTAAAGAGAGGCCCCAACTGAGGAGCTCTCTCCTTCTTCTTCTTCTTTCCCAAAGAAAGCATTGTACAGGCTGGCGAGGCCACTTCTTCCTATTAGTGAAATTCCTTCGCTGATCGACCGGTGGACGTAGGGAATTTTCTCCCTGAATCACCTTAAACCTCTGTGTGTTTCTCTAAATGATCGGAACTGGTTCCCTCCTTGAGCTTTCATTAACAAGCTTACCACCTTGCGAGCTGCTGTCTTCCGGAACTCTCTTTCTTTTTGGTGTTTCCTAGGACCCCCACATCCTACGTCAACAATATCTTAATCAAATTTTAATGACCTAAAGAGGAGAGAAGAATACACAAATAATTTATAATGGTTCAGCTCCCCGCCTAGTCCACTCCCCATGCTCCTCAAGTGGGATTTTAGTCTACTAACACACCAGCTTTTTTAATAGGAATCAAAGCCAAACAAACCCGATTACAAATCTATCATCTTTTACTAGGAACTTAAGCTGACCAAACCTTACAAATGCACCAGCTTTTTTTAGGAACCAAATTTGACTAAACCTTACAAATCCACCGGCTTTTTCTACGAACCAAAGCCGACCAAACCTTACTATGAATTTTTAAATATAAAAAATTCTAACCCACCTATCTTCTCACTTAATGGGACAACCTAAACATCTCCACTAAGGAAAAAAATAAGAAAATAAAGAGAGTTGCTAGTCTAACTAGCTAATATTATAATTTGAGAATAAGAGAACAAAATTATAAAAAGGAGCTCTATACACGTAGGATTTGCCAAGAGAGAAGACTCGAAAAATCCGAAAATGAGTTACAAAACTCGTTTAAAAAATTGAAAAGAAAATAGATCTTGAAGAGAAAAATTTGTTTACAAAAACTTGGAATGCTCAAGTAAAAATATTTTCAAGTAAGAGCAAGCATATCTTAAGAAAACCTTAAATAACATTTACCAAAATAAAAATTTATTGATTTCAGAAAATATAAGTAGCAAGAAATAAAAATAGAAAGCTTGAAATTATTTTGCCAGCAAAATAAAAGAGTGCAGTTTTAGATTTTGCTTGATTGCTAGCAAAAAACTTCTTCAAATATTTACTTTTTCAAAAGAAAATGTAGTTTTTATTAAGGAAAAAGTAGAGAAACACTTAAAGCTTGAGAGAAGAGCTTGAAAAAAATAAAAAATTTTGCAAGTCAATTGTATTACTATTCTGTAGTTTGGACTGCAGGAAATAGGTAAAGTTGAGTGTTAGGAGGCTCAAAGAAGAGCCCAGACTAGATTAGGAGGCCATAACAGCCCACTAGAAGCCTGAGTATTAGAGCCCATCAAACATTACCACTCTGAGTGGCCCATACAAAATGAAGCCCAATTTTAGGTAAAAATCCAAACACTCCCCAACAAAAGGCCCAACTTACTCAGACCTCAACCCACAAAACGAGCCCAACCTTGTTGTGGATCATGTAGGCCTGCTCTACAGGGTCGTCAAATGGGCCGCATAAGAGCCCAGGAAGGGGGCTAATTTTGTTTGGGCTGCTGGAGCAGGTAGGTCTGCAGGCGGGCTTGATTGAGTGCAATAAGGGAGGATGGGGAAGGTGGCCCACCAAGGGGCTTGGTCTAGATCACGACTGCCGGAGGAGATGGGTGGCCCAAGGAGAGCAGCTGGCCCAGGGTACCAGCGCGGGGAGGAGATAGACTATTGCAGCCAATGGGGCTCGCATAGTAGGGGAGACGACGTGTCAAGCAATGGAAGTTTCTCGCCTAAGGAGGCGACATCGCTACCGGCCATGTAAAGGTCAGACCTTTGGATTCTACCCAAAACCACAACAACTGTCAAGCGATGTGGAGAATATGCGAAAACCCTACGAGCACGACGACAACCAAGGAAAATGGCTGCTGTAAAGGTTGAGAGCTAGGGGAGCTCACCGGAGGCATAATTGACAGAGCTCACCGAACACCGCTAGCCACCAAAGGGGAGCTGTCACACAGAGAACCTGGAGGCCGTGCGCATGGTCCTTCCAACGTTCACTAGTAGGCAGGCTCATGGGGCCCACAGCAAGTGGAGGGCAGGTGGCAAGCATCACCCACTCCACGCACATGGTCGTCTTCGCACAGAGGCTATCGGCTATCCAGGATGGTGAGATGCCTCGGACAGTGAGTCTAAGTGGGCTGTCGGGGAAGCAGAATTGATGCGGTTAGGCTGAGAATATGATGAGCACGGCGAAAATATTTCTGGTTGTGGGAGAACGCTTTTTTTGGCAATGATGCCGATGGTGGCATGGGTGATGGTTCACCACGCCCAAGAGGTTCTGATCACTCAGCCATTAACTTAAGTAAACCCCTGATGGGGTGAGGCGGCACTGAGAAGAACGCCAGCAGGATGACATCCTTTAATGTTGCATCTGGATCTGCACTTGTGTATCTAGAGCATACACGTCGATGCCTACATGGCACGGGATCCAGGGGGATTCGACTACAGACAAAGGTCAAAAAGCCACCTCTCGACAAAGGGCCATTGCAAGGTGTGATCCAAATGCTAAAGGACCCATAATGAACAAGTCTCTTCTTTGACCTTTGATTAATCTTTGGCATAAATTACCTATGTCGAAGGACTCATGACGAACTGTTCGCACTCTCAAAGTATAAGTCCCATACTGCTTTTAAGAAGCATGGTCTACCTGATTGATCGGTACGATCCGTACAATCAAAGCCACAATGTGCTGACTTAGCAGTCATCATTAGCATGAGGCCATAGATGGAGGCTATTCCCCTGAAGTGACTATCTTGGATCAGCTTATACTATAAAATCTCATTATAATAAAGAAAAAGTGCTAGATCAATTGGACTCATCCCTCTCCCTTTTTTTTACAGCTCAACTTTCTATAAGAAAAATATATAGCAATGTAGTGAAACTCTTGAAAGCCGCCAACAATATGGCGCTGTGGTTTTCTGCTTAGCTGATTTTCATGCAAAAAGTCTCTTCTTTGACCTTTGATTAATCTTCGACATCAACAAGTTTAGTGCCCTCATGCAGGATCGAATCTAATCCCCTCAGCCACTTATGGAAAAAGACCATGATGAGAACCATTCGCCAGTTGCTGAGCTGTAGGTGGCCCTTGTACCTCAGAATGACGCCCCTGTGAATGATCACCTGCTTCAAGCCCTTACACACACGGTTGCCACGCTCTCCCAAATTATGAACGCCCTCCTCGCCAATCTCTTGGCTTTCCTCCAGTAGTAGAGACCTCTCCCTTTGGCCCTACCACTCGAAGGCTCTATCCCACCTCCGCTGAGCGCCATGAACTGCCCCCTAAAGAGGCCAGCACCCAAGCCACAAGGGAGAGCCAACCCGAGGTATACCCTCCATCACCTTTATTAAGTACAATCTTCTCACCTGCCATAATAGCGGTGCCCTCTCCCCCACAGTTATAAGGCCCCCAAAGTCAATGACTATGATGACCTCACTGACCCAGCGTAGCATGTGAAACACTTTGAGAACGACCTGGCAGTAGGCGACCCCATCTCAATGGCGTACAAATGCTGCTTGTCTCAAAACACCTTGACAGGCCTAGCTAACTGGCTCAACAAAATCCCTTAAGGATTGATACAATGCTTCGAGTAGTTTTCCTAACTACTCTGTGCCAGGTTCGGCACTTTGAAGACTACATCCCAAACAATCCACGAATTCTGGCAGATAAAGCAATGCCCCGGTGAATCCCTGCTCAAGTATGTGGATTGGTTTTCGAAAATGAATGCAGAAATGAAGGATGCTACTGATGATAAATCAACCATGATCTTCATTCACAGCATATAACCCGGTGAGCTATATGATTCCCTTGTGGACGACATGCCGAAGATACTCATGGAAGCAAGAGCCTGAGTTGAAAACCGCATCCATCTTGAGGACGTGAAAGCCCTTAAGACAAGCACTAGGAAGGAAGATGCCTCGAAGCAGGAGTAGAGTACCCCCAGGATAAATTTTCGAGATCGAAAATTTTCCCTTCTCATGGGAAGCGCAAATTTGATGGTGATTCTCCTCGAGCTTCAACGCCGATATATATCATTGAGGAAATATTCTCATTCCTTAAGGATAAATGGTTCATCCAGAACTACGGTGAACAACAACCACCCCATCCTGGCGAAGACACGACGAAATATTGTAAGTTTCATTAGCATTACGGCCACCTCTTACACGAGTGCTGCTCCTTTCGGATACTCGTTAATGAATATATAGAGAAAGGTTTTCTCACTGGTTACAAGAAAGTCAAAGAGCTATAGTTGAAGACGACGCGAGCACTGTTCCCTTAGGACAAACCCTCGGCGGCCTCACCATCGATCCCAGCATCATCGAAGGCTAGTGGAAAAAAGTCATGCTGTAGAAGCTTCGGCTCGACTACACCTGCCCGAACCGGAGGCACCTAGAGGTACGCGCCATCGAAGCCCCCTCGATTTTGCCTGACATTACCTTCACTACAGGTGACCTCCCTGAAGGGGGAAGTAATCACGACGACCTCATCGTGATCATCGCCAAAATCGAGGGATGCGCTTCCACCGGACTCTAGTCAACACTGGGAGCTCGGTCGACATCCTCTATTTACATACTTTCAACGATATGGGTGTCGGCCACTGCAAGCCCCTTCCTCCTTCCATAACTGTATTTAACTTCTCTGGCGATGTTTACTGACCCGCAGGCTACTCCACACTGCATGTCGCCCTCGAAGACAGCCCCAGGAAGGAGACAAAGCAAATCGACTTCATCCTCATCGACACCCCCTTTGGGTACAATGCTATTCTGGCGCGACCCAATATGGCAGCATTCTGCATGGTCCCATCCACCTTTCATTTGTGCATCAAGTTCCCAACACTATTCAGCATCGCCACCATCAGAGGCGACAGAGTGAGGCCCAAAAAAATGTTTTAAAGTGAATACTCGCCTCCATGCAGATCAGTTGGGCCCTAGGGATCACACTCTACCCCCTATTGACCAGAATGACCATGTAACTGTCGTTGATGAAAAATTTGTACTAATCTCTAAAAACTTTCCTGAGAATGAAAAGCCTACTTTCGTAGTGCTGCTTTTTGAATACTCTGTTGTCTTTGCTTGAGGATGTAGCTATATGCCTGGGATAGAGAGAAGGGTATCCAAACACCTACTAAGCCTTAAGACTGATGCAACTCCCATCATGCAGAAAAAGAGAAGCTTCAGAGGTGAAAAACAATGAGCGATCAGAGAGGAGGTCGAAAATTACTCATCACCGGCTTCTTTAGGAAGATCGAGTACTCCTCATGGCTAGCAAACATCATCATCATAAAGAAAAGCTTGAGAAAATGGCAGATGTGTGTAGATTTCACTGACCTAAATAAGGCCTATCCCAAAGACTTCTACCCCTTACTGAAAATAGACAAGCTCATAGATTCTTCGATGGGGTATTCGATGATGAGCTTCGTGAACGCCTTTTTCAGCTACCGCCAAATCTAAATGATAGCAGAAGACGAGAAGCACACTTCATTCATCACCGACCATGGGACCTTTTGCTATAAAGTCATGCCATTCAGCTTGAAGGACACAGGTGTAACGTATCAGTGAATGGTCGATGCCGTCTTCAAGGGTCAAAGGGACAGAATGTGGAGGCTTATGTAGATGACATCTTGATCAAAAGCAAGAGTGGGGAGGAACATCTCAGCGACCTTTGCGAAACGTTCAACACCTGTCATTCTTACAATATCAAGTTGAACCCCTTGAAGAGCATTTTCAGTGCGGCATATAAGGTAACTATAGGCCCACCATTGTGTCCTAATGTATGCCTAATCCTATATCCTCAATGTTATCTTTTAAAGCCTACATAGAAAAAAATTTAGAAGTAGAACATGCAATATGTCTAGTAGAAGCCAAGCAAATGAAAGATAAACAAGGTGAGAACACTCAAGAGAAATTGAGTGTATGTGCACTCAAGAGAAACAGATGTTCACAATAGAGGTAACTTTTCAATGAGATGGAGCCAAGGCTGGAAGAGTGTCCAATGCCTATAACTGGCAAGAAAGACTTAGAAAAATATAAATATTGAGGAAATTTAGTACATAAGATTTAGGGAAAGGATAACTTCTAACGAAATTTAGCATCTCTGATGATCGTAAGCTTGATCGTCCTTGATGGTTTAGTGCATAGGATTTAGTGTCTCTGACAATTGTAAGCTCTATCATCCTCAATGATCATAAGTTTGGTTGCATCCTACCTCTAGTGCTCTGCCCAGAGATATTTATAGATAAATTATAGTGGAGTTCAATGGGTTTTCGGGCCGAAATATTATAACCGTCGGCTCCATATTATCGGCCCTACACTTGCCGGCTCTAGGAAGACCATTAATAGTGGCAAGGGCACGTAGATTCTTGATCTGTAGGACTGGCGAGAACCGGATGATCGGCTACTGGTGATTGGGACCCTACATCTTAATAAAAATCATGCTGACATAGCAGTCTCCATCAGGCTGAGATAGCGACAGTTGTAGATAATTGAGTATTTGGCTGATGTTACAAGAAGTTGTGAATAGCCAAATATCAGGGTCGATGTTATAGGAAGTTACGAATAGCCAAATATCATGGCCGATGGTTGGAGATTTCTGCAAAAGTAAACCATGATTAGTCAAATATCATTACCGACGAACAAAATATCGTGCATGATGTTAAATAGAGATTGAAAGCCTTTAAATGCTATGTGTACGACTGAGATTCAACGTTGAATCCAGGCATTAATATCAGCCCCCCACATAAATGGGCGTGAACATTTATGTTGGCCCAAGCATGCATTAATGCTCACATAGATGAGCATGTTGTTCGAAGCTACAAAAATGAATTGAAGGCATCGCCTCGCCAATTCGCATTATCCTCATTTTGATTCCCTACATTCTACAAAAATAAGAGAGGAAAAGAGCAAATTAGCACAATAGCTGATCAGAAAAATAGGGCTAGCCTAACATTATTGTTTAGCAGGAAAACGTAATCAAGAAGAAGAGGGATAATGTCCTGTCTTCAGAAGGTGAACCGTTGCCAAGATAAGAGCCTACAATCTTAGTCCTAGAGGTTCTAGAAGGAGCCACAACACCACCTCAACCAGAAGCACAGAGAAAAAGAAAAAAGAGTGAACTGCATTACGGAACTAACATCGTGTACAATGGTAGGTTGCACTTAATTAAAGCAAATAACTAATGTTTGATTAAAGTAAATAAGCTACCGTTATTTCTCATATTGTGAAATATCGTGAGCGATAGTGTAGAGGACCTGATTAAAATAAATAACCTACTAGCAATTATATGAGTATTTAATTATTTTTTATTATATTTGAAGAGAATACAAGTAATTTAACTTTAATCTTATCTATATCAAGGCATTTTAACGTAATACTCTAATTAAATAACTAATATTTGCTATATCGATATATTTTTGGCGAAAATAGATATTTGATGACCTATTAGAGACATCAGATTGAGTTATAATATAATACCAGCAATTGCTTTTTTTTTTACAGTATATCGATCTATTTTAAGCTATTAAGCACTTTTAAAGACTACTTATAATATAACATAGTATTTGAATTAAATAGTAATGTTGTTACAATTATTCATTGCATTAACGTTGAATTCATGCCGAATACAAGTATTTAGAGAATAATTCATGGCATAATAAGTTATTTTAACTGAATACTAGCAATTATATAAGTATTCACTCATTTGTTATTGTATTTAAAAAGAATACAAGTAATTTGACTTTGATCTTGTCTATATGAAGACATTTTAATATAATACTCTGATTAAACAACTAATATTTGTTATATCGATGTATTTAAGCTAAAAATTGATACTTGACGATCTATTTGGGACATCTATTGGGTTTTAATGTAATACCGATAATTACATATTTTTTTGATAGTATATCGATCAAGTTTAAACAAATAGGCACTTTTAGAGACTGATTCATGACATATTAATGTATTTTAGTTGAATAGTGACATTTTTACATTTATTCATTGCAATAACGTCAACTTCAAGCGAAATACAAGCGTTCAGAATACAATTCATTACATAATAAGTTATTTCAACTGAATACGGGAAATTATGCGAGTATTCATTTAGTTTTTCTTATATTTGAAGAGAATATAAGTAATTCGACTTGAATCTATCTATACCAAAGCAATTTAACACAATACTCTGTTTAAGCAACTAATATTTATTAAATTTATGTATTTTAGCCGAAAACAAGCATTTGACAAACCATTACGGACATCTGATTGAGTTTTTGAAATAATACTGGTAATTACACATTTTTCTAACAGTGTATCGATCTATTTTAAGTGAATAGTCACTTTTAAAAACTACTTTATGACATGTCAATTTATTTGAATTCAATAGTAATATTTTTGTAGCTATTTCTTGCATTACATTGAATTCAAGCAGAATACAAGCATTTAGAATATGATTCACTGTATAATATGTTATTTTAACTGGATACTAGCAATTATACGAGTATTCAATCACTTTTTATTATATTTGAAGATAATACAAGTAATTTAACTTTGATCTTATCTATATAAAGGCATTTAAAAATAATACTCTTATTACACAACTAATATTTGCTAAACCGAAGTATTTAAGCTGAAAACAGATATTTGACAATCTACTAGGGACATCTGCTTGCGTTTTGATATAATACCAACAATTACACATTATTATAATAGTATATCGATCAATTTTAAGCGAATATACACTTTTAAAAACCGATTTATGATATATCAGTATATTTGAATTGAATAGTAATATTGATACTGATATTCATTATATTAAACATTGAATTCAAGTGAAATACAAGCATTTAATTGCACGATTAGTTAGTTTAACTGAATACTAGCAATTATGTGAGTATTCAATTATATTTACTGTATTTGAAAAGAAAACAAGTAATTTGACTTTGATCTTATCTATATCAAAGCATTTTAACACAATACTCCGATTAAGCAACGAATATTTATCATATCGATGTATTTTAGCCTAAAACAGATATTAAGTTATCTATTAGGAATATCTTATTGAGTTTTAATATAATACCAATAATTACACATTTTGTGATAGTATATCGATCTATTTTAAGCGAATAGGCACTTTTAGAGACTGATTTATGACATATCAAAGTATTTGAATTGAATAGACGTGTTTTTACAGCTATTCATCGCATTACGTTGAATTCAAACAGAATACAAGTATTTATAGTACGATTCATTGCATAACAAATTAATTTAACTGAATACTAGTAATTAACTTAGTATTCCATCACTTTTTATTGTATTTGAAGCGAATATAAGCAATTTGGCGTTAATTCTATCTATATGAAGGAAATTTATTATAATACTCTGATTACACAACTAATATTTGATATATTAATGTATTTCAGCCGAAAACAGATAATTTGCGAGATATTAGGCATATCTAATTGAGGTTTAATATAATACCAGCAATTACACATCTTTTTAAAGGTATATCGGACTATTTTAAGCTAATAGACACTTTTAGAAACTAATTTATGACATATCGATGTATTTGACTTGAATAGTGACATTTTTTCAACTATTCATTGGATTAACGTTAAATTCAAATGGAATACAAGTGTTCAGAGTATGATTCCCGCCACCGGCGGGAGAGTAGCAGGAGCCGCCATACCTTGCGGAGGAGACAACATTGTGGTGAGGCTAGTGACCAGGTCGGTGAGGTTAGCTGACCGGTTTGGTCTGCCTGAGAATCACGACTTATTGAGCGGTGAGGCTAGTGACCAGGTCGGTGAGGTTGGCAAGCATCTCTTGTATCTCGGAGGCATGCGTACCACTAGAGGAAGAAGCTGATTCGGTACGATGGCAAGAAGTTGAGGCTAAAACTCCATCGCCTGGTGCCTTGACAGAAGGCTCACCTGCTTGTGTGTTGTAGGCAGCAGAATTGGTTCTGCGTATTCTGGCCACCATCTTCTCAGAGTCTCAATGAAAGCACCAGAAAATATTGACGTAGGATGTAGGGGATCCCAAGAAACACACAGAGAGAGAGAGTCCTGAGAGATGGCGGCACGCAGAGAGCTGAGCCTGACGGTTAAGGTTTAAATGAGAGAGAGCATCCAGAGCAACACACAGAGGTTTAAAGTGGTTCAGGAAGAGAATTTCCTACATCCACCGGATGACCGGGTGATTTCACTATAAAAAAATAGCCATGAGAGCGAATAAAATACTAGAAGGAGAATAAGCTAGAGAGTAAGAGAGAGAGGCAGAGAGAAAGAAGAAAGAGAGAGAGCTTCTCAGTTGGGGCTCTAATATAGTGAAAGTAGGAGGACCCAGGAATAACTCATACTCTCCTTATCTTCCGTCCCATTTAGTGGCTTAAATATTATTAAAAAGGATGATTTATCCCAGATTTCTTGAAAAGAAGAGCTTAGCCCATCCTGATGGTCCAGTATATCAATCACTTTTAAGAGAATAAGCTCTTTTACGTTTTGATTTATGACATATCAATGAATTTGAGTTAAATAGCGACGTTTTTGCAGCTATTCATTGCATTACATTGAATTCAAGTGGAGTACAAGCATTTAGAGTACGATTCATGACATAATAAGTTAATTTTAACTGAATACAAGCAATTGTGTGAATATTCAATTAGTTTTTATTGTATTTGAAGAGAATATGTGCAATTTGACCTTAATCTTATCTATATGAAGGTTTTTTAATATAATACTCCGATTACACACCTAATGTTTGTTATATATCATGTATTTCAATCGTATATTAATATTTGGCGATCTATAAAGGACATTTGATTGCGTTTTAATGTAATACTTATAATTTCACATCTATTTTTCAGTATATCGATCAAATGTAAGAGAATAAGCTCTTTTAGGGTTTGATTTATAACTTATCAATGAATTTGAGTTGAATAGTGATGTTTTTGCAGCTATTTATTGTATTACGTTTAATTCAAGTGGAGTACAAGCATTTAGAGTATAATTCATTGCATAATAAGTTATTTTAACTGAATACAAGCAATTGTGTGAGTATTTAATTAGTTTTTATTGTATTTGAAGAGAATATGTGCAATTTGACTTTAATCTTATCTATATGAAGATTATTTGACGTAATACTCTCATTACACACCTAATATTTAATATATTGATGTACTGCAATCGAAAAGTGATATTTTGCGATCTATTAGGGACATTTGATTGCTTTTTAATGTAATACCTATAACTACACATCTATTTATCAGTATATCGATCAATTTTAAGAGAATAAGCTCTTTTAGGATCTGATTTATGACTTATCAATGAATTTGAGTTGAATAGTGATATTTTTGCAGCTATTCATTGCATTACATTAAATTCAAGTGGAGTACAAGCATCTAGAGTACGATTCATTATATAATAAGTTATTTTAACTGAATACAAGCAATTATGTGAGTATTCAATTAGTTTTTATTGTATTTGAAGAGAATATGTGCAATTTGACTTTAATCTTGTCTATATGAAGGTTTTTTGACATAATACTCTGATTACGCACCTAATGTTTGCTATATTGATGTATTGCAATCGAATAGTAATATTTAGCAATCTATTAGGGACATTTGATTGTATTTTAATGTAATACCTATAATTACACATATATTTATCAG
>JAEMOT010001469.1:55767-102929 GCA_019297695.1 Apostasia ramifera | reverse complement strand
CATATGGCCAACGAGCTAGCCGATACCAAGGATGACCTAAGACAACACTTCGTAGATGTAGATGGAGCACAACTAAAAACACTTCGTTGTCTGAGGTTGTGCGAAGTGAAGTTACAGGCTATATCGGAGAAGGTGAGGGGCGTAGAGAGTAGAGATTAGCTTGCTTGTGACGGAACTAAGAAAGGAGATGACCACAGTCCTGGAGCATTCGACTGAAGCAATTGCTCGGGTCCAAGTCCAGCTGGACTCCCTAATGCTCTTGGAGAAGCATGGAGGCAAAGCGCCGACCTAGAGGCCTAAAGGGACAAGGCAAAGTTGTCTGCTAAGTTGGTCAATCAGAGGGTCGAAGCTTGCGAGGTAGAGCGGAAAATGTTTGCCATGGAGTGGGTGGCGGCGAAGGAGCGATACTCATATACTTTTTCAATTACATAAGGCCCCTTCCAGTTGGGTTCAAATTTTCCCCTTATATATCTGTAAGGGGCAATAGGTCGTCTTTGGACTAGCACTAATTCTCTTGGGATAAAGGATCGAGGCCTTAAGAGGTGTTCATGTGCTCTTGACATCATAGCTTTATAACTTTCCAAACTTTGCTGAGCTTGTAATGTTGTTTCATTTAGGGAGTCTAATTCAGCCAATTTTAATTTCACCTCCAGTGGTACTATAGCTTCTATACCAAACACCAAAGTGTATGGTATTGGTTTAGTCGTTGTCCTGAACATTGTTCGGTAGGCCCACAATACTTCAGCCAGTTTATCATGACAATCTCTTTCATTTTGGGATTGCAACTTTTTCAATAATTTGACTAATGTTTTTTTAAAGGTTCGCTAGACCATTTACTCGCGGGTTATAGATAACGCCAATTGATTCTATGTCGCTTAGCAAATCTTGCTATTTGTGTACTGTTGAAAGCTAGCCCATTGTTTGAGATTACCTTACGAGGAACTCCAAAATGATAGACGATGTGATCGCGGAAGAATTTCATAACATTATTCGCTTTCAATTCTTTGAGTGCGATCGCTTCAACCTATTTTGAAAAATAATCAGTTGCAACCAAAATATAGTGATGCCAAGCTGATGATGGCGGGTCAATGCGGCCTATTATATCTGTTCCCCAACTTTCACAAGGCTATGATGATATTGTCGGATGCAATGGGTTTGGGTGCTAATGAATAACATTTTCATGTATTTAACATTCATGGCATTTGGTAGCATAGTCAATATAATCTTTTACCATAGTTGGCTAATAATAGCCTATTCGTTTAATTTTTATAAGTATTTTTGGCCCTAATTGATTGCCTTCACATAAGCCTTCATGCACTTCGTTAATGACTTTTCTAGCCTTTTATGGGCCCAAGCATCGTAATCAGAGTTGATTGAAGGACCTTTTATATAGGATCTTAGCCACATAGACAAAGTGCATGACCTTTTTCTTTATTTGGAATGATAGCGAGGGCTCTTGCGAGAGTCTATTCTCCTTAAGAAAATCAATAAGGGGTTTCTCCAGTCATTTGTGCTTTCAACAAATACCACTGTCCTTCTGAGTTTTGGCTTGCATCCCTATGCTCTGTCGTGTTCTATGCTTTTTTTGATTTTTTGTTACTTGTCTTTATATTAGAGTCTGTTGACCATAGTAGAATGCAAAATTCTTTTGGTTTGCACCGTTATTAATACGGGCTTTTCTTTAATAGTTGTCATTTCCTTGGCCAGACAAGCTAATGCATCTGCTTGACTTGTCTATGTTCGGGATACCCTCGTAATAGAATGCTTCAGTATCTGCTATAGTAGTTGAATAGCTTTTTTGTAATATTTTTAGAGCTCATTGACTTTGTAGTCATTTTTGATTTGATTTATGACCGGTCATGAATTACCATAAATCCAAAGTTCTTGAATCTCCATTTCGATTAGGAGTTCAAGCCGTAAACATTGTTTTATACTCAACTTTATTGGTAGTGCACGGTTCAACCAAACCGTATGAGTATCTATCAGAAAGTCCGCACGTACCTATCCATTTTGTGATATTCAGGTACTAATTTATTTTTTATTTTTTGATATTCAAGTAGGACTTGTTTCAACTGTGATAAAGTGGGTCATTCCAGAGTATGTCCAAGAAAAATGACAGCAAGGGGTGAAGAGTCAGTTCCAGCTTCTATGGCTTCTACTTCTGGTAGTAGAGGTGGAATTGCAGGTGCATCAGGACGTAGACGTAGTACTGCTACTAGACCTGGTGAACGAGGTGCTCAGTCTCGAGTTTATGCATTGACATGTCAGGAGGCTCAGGAGTCACCGGATGTCATAGTAGGTATGCTTGTTCTGAATAATTTACCTGTAGTTGTGCTGTTTGATTCTGGTGCATCACACTCTTTTATTTCTGAAAGTATCATACAAAAACTGTAATTAGGAACACATCTATTAGATGAAGTGCTTCATGTGCATTATGAGTGAAATTATTTGTAAAAGTAAAGATTAAGATTAAAGATCAAGAGTTTTAGGCAAAACTGATTGTTGTACCTATAATTGAGTTTGATGTGATACTAAGAATGAATTAGTTATCTGAGCATCAAATAATTATTGATTGTCGAGAAAAGAAGATAAAAGTCTATATTCCTGAATCTTCAGATGTAGTATATTATAGTTATGGGAGAAAGATTCCAATAGTCTCAGCCATTCAAGCACATCAATTAATAAGGAAGGGATGTGAAACATATTTGGCTGTGGCACTAAACGTTAAATCTGAGCCAATTAAAATTCAAGCTGTGACGTCCCCCTTTCAAGACACCACACGTGACGTCCCCTTTTGGGGATACCATGAAACTCACTTAAATCATAAGGAATATTATATATAGAAATTTTTAACTTTAACAAAACAGAAACGTTTCTCTCATACAGCGGAAGTAATATAATTTAAATAACAAATTGATACTATAAACATCATGTTTAACACATTTATTTATTCACATGCCATAATTTACATCTAGCTTATACAGTAAGAAGGATCAAACCGAAAAACAAATCTCCCCTGATTTAATGCTCATAGACCCCTCGTGTGTCTTTTTCTTCACCAGTACCTGCCAATAAAGGCATTAGTCCACCGACCCTAGGACTGAGTAGGCAATAAGCACTAACTTGCTAAATAAAAATTATTTACAAGCAAACATATATCATACTTTCTTACCAGCATGAATAACAAATAGTCAGATAATTTGACAGTCATAATATAAATGCTGATGTCATATTAGCATGCAATATTAATAATACGCTGCAAATCCTTTTTATTCTTTTTACTTTTATCTTTTGGGCCCTGGTTTCTTGGATTATGCCTCAACTGCCTCTTTTTCATCACATATACATAGAATTCTTGGCAACTCATATACCCCACATATGGAGGAGTGCCACATAACGTATACAACCAATCCCTGTAGTGGCAGGTTGTTTACACATCTTGGCAACCATCTCCAATATTTGGCAGGTTACCACATCACATGGCATCGCTCGAGCATAGGCAGGGACATAAACGCGACAAAAAATCCTTTTTAATTATTGTCGATCTTTAAAACATGTTTATAATCACATTTAGTTGTTCCAAGTACACAGATCATATTCTGCCTTTAAATTTGGTAAACAACTCAATAATGTTTTAAATATACATTATCCTGCTCTTGATATTTTTGTACATTTATTTCAGCATAGAAATCAATATTCCATTCCACGATTAATTAATTATGTAGCTTAATCAGAAATCATGCATATAACGAATCAATTTGAGCAATAATAATAATTCCTGTAACATGAATTCAACCATAAAACAAGCATTTAACTATACATGTCATTTTTAATTCAACATAACATATAAAATCATGTATAGTAAATTACTTGATTAATTTGCAAATTTAATTTAATAAATAACTTAGAACTCTTGCCAATCTCTTATACATCATTTTGATAGCTCGATGTAAGCCAGAAAAATATACGAAGAGATTTGGACGAGAAAATCCCGCGTTGATTCCTTTTCTCCTTCCCTTTCTTCTTCTACTTCTCCTCCTCCTTTTCCTCTTCCTCCTGGCTGCAGCTGCTGCTGCTGGGCTCGGGTTTGGCAGAAACCAGGCGGACGCACAGAGATGGGCACGGGCACAGGCGAAACAGAGAAGGAGAGAGAGAACCGAGACTTTTCTCTCTCCAAATGCATGCGGCACTCGGAAAAAGAGCGGGCGAAGGCGGTTCTGGGAAATTGCAATTTAATCCCTCTGTTTCCTTCCCTTATAAATAGGTCCAAATTTATTTCTTTTGAGTCCAAAATAATTTTAATTTTTAAAGCTTCAAATCATAATTCTTTAGACGTCACAAAAGACATACCTGTGGTAAAGGATTATCCAAATGTATTTCCTGAAGATTTAACAGGATTACTCCCAGATCGGGAAGTAGAGTTCCCTATAGAACTCATATCAGGGACAGAACTCATTTCTAAAGCTCTTTATTGAATGGCAACTGCAGAGTTACAAGAATTGAAAACTCAATTGCAGGAACTATTAGATAAGGATTACATTCGTCCAAGTATTTCACCGTGGGGTGCACCAGTGTTATTTATAAAAAAGAAATATGGTAGTCTGCGAATGTGTATAGACTACCGTGAGTTAAATCTAGTGATAATTAAGAACAAATATCCTTTACTCAGAATTGATGATCTATTCGATCAATTACTACGAGCTTTCATATTTTTAAAGATTGATCTAAGATCTGGATATTATCAGTTGAAGATTAAAAAAATAGATATTTCTAAAACAACATTTAGAAGCAGATACGGACATTATGAATGTTTAGTAATGCCATTTGAATTAACGAATGCTCCTGCAATATTTATGGACTTAAGAAAATAGAGTATTTCAATTCTATCTTGATGAATTTGTTATAGTTTTTATAGATGATATACTGATATACTCAAAGAATCAAGAAGAACATTCAAAATATTTACACCTGGGTCATGTTATCAATTGAATTTCTTGGGTCATGTTATTAGTGTAGAAGACATATCTGTTGATCCACAGAAACTTTCTGAAAAAAAAAAGGAATGGACAAGGCTAACTGGTGTAACAGATATAAAAAGTTTTCTGAGAATGGCTGGCTACTATCGTAAATTTATAAAAGATTTTTCACATATTGTATTGCCACTTGCGAGACTGACACAAAAAGCAGTTAAATTTGATTGGAATGCAGACTGTGAAGCTAGTTTTCAAAGACTGAAAGAATGTCTTATTTCAGCCCCAGTGTCAGCTTTACCAGAGGGTAATGACGGGTTTCAGATCTATAGTGATGCGTCATTCCAAGGGCTGGGATGTGTCCTTATGCAACATGGCAGGATCATGGTGTATGTTTCACGACATCTATGACTACATGAAAAGAACTACCCAGTACATGATTTGAAATTAGCAGTAATTATTTTTGCACTAAAGATCTGGCGACACTACTATATGGGATAAAGTTTGAAGTGTATACAAATCATCAGAGTTTGAAATATATGTTCACCCAGAAGTAGTTAAATTTCAGACAAAGGCGTTGGTTTGAATTAATTAAAGATTATGACTTGAAAATTATGTCTCAGCCAGGTAAGGCTAATGTAGCAGCTGATGCTTTAAGTAGAAAAGCTAATTTGAGTATGATAGCTTTACAAAAAGATGAACGGTTAATAATACTTGAGATCGAGCAATTATGTGATATCCAGGTACTAATTTTTATTTCGGTCATGTTTTATTAAAATTAAATTGCTTTTATAATTTATAGCAACTCGAGTTATGAAATAGAATTTATTAAATTTGAATTGGGCTTATAATAAAGAGTTTTGGATTTAAGTGTAAAGAGTTTTGGACTTATTTATAAGGAGGTGAGGACTTTGAAACTGAATTGCAATTTTTCATTAATAGGATAAGAAGGACTGCAGTTTTCTCTCTTTCTTCCTCGGTTCTGCCTCTCGCCTTCTCTCTCTGTTTTCCGCTCCCGCCAGCCAACGCCGAACCAAACAGCGGCAGCAACAGCGGGTGAAAGAAGAAGAAGAAAGAGAAGGAAAGGAAGGCCAGGGAGAAGAGAAAGCAGCCGTAGCAGCAACTTTCGTCTCTGTTGCCGTGAGTGGGAAGAAGAAGAAGAAGGAGAAGGAAAGCAAGGCCAGAGAAAACAGCAGCAGCAGCTTCTTGCTCTGTTGCCATGAGTGGGAAGAAGAAGAAGGAAGAAAGAAAAAGAAGGAGAAGAAAGAGAAGGGAAAATTTGTTGAACGCCAAAATCCTTCTTCCCTACCTTATTCAAATCATGGTACAAAAAAGGTAGATGAATCTTTTTCATATTGTTAATTATTTTTGTTAAATTTTGGAGTCTTGAATAATGATTGGTAAATTTTTATGTTTAAAAAATGTGGTTGTTATATTACAGTCCAGTAATTTAACGAGTTGTAGGTTGCATGAGAATTATTGGAAATTGTGATTATTTTGTTAAATTTGATACTAAAAAAAATATGTAATCTATAGAATTTGGGTGATTAAGTATCTTGTTATGTAAGTATTGTTTTGAAGGCGGAAATTGAAATTAAAAAAAAAAAGTTTCTCACAAGCAATCACATATGCTTAGCTCGAGATTGAATTATATGATGTTGAACAGACTGCTTCCAAGGCTCTTTTGGGCTGATGGGGTTACGACTTCATAAAAATGGCTAATGAGAGCCATTGAGAAAGGATCCTGATGATAATTGACGTGACGGCGTCCCGTGATGTAATTTGAAAATGTTACTCACACGGAGGTGATGATCTCCAAAATGATTAAGATATTTGAGGTGATTGGTTAAGAAACCCAGGGCCTAAAGTGAAATAAATTGAATTATTTAATTTATAAAGTAATTACGGATTTGATACTTAGTATATAACATAACAGGTGTATCTTATGTGATAACGCTTGACGTACTGAAGATGAATTTCTTTAATTTTATTTTTGTTTGTGAATATATTAATTTTGTACGATCTTCATGTTTTGTTAAATTTATTTGTTTATTCTATGAAATACTGTTTTATCTACTAAGTCTGTTTTAACGGACTCCTGTCATTTTATGGCAAGTATATCACTTGGTGCACATGAAGATGCAAAGGGGATAGTAAAGGAGGGCGAGGCCGAATAGTATTTTATTTGTTTACTGTTTTTTTTAGTTTTCTGTAGAATAAAATGTATTATAGATAATGAAACAGAAACTGCAATGTCTATAGCTAGAAAAAATAGTTTGTGATAGTTAAGTTTTGTATGTAGAAGAATTTTGTAAGATGTGATACATATATATAGTAAGTGATACTCAGTTTAATTTACTGTTAATATGGTTTATGATTGTGTTAAATAAATTTTATTTTATAGTTCGTTTGCGTCATACCTAATCAACTCCAATCTATCTTTGAATCTTTCCGTTGTGAGAGTTGGAGTGATTAGGGATGTGACAAGTTATATCTAGACAGAATTAAAAGTGAAAGTCAAGTATTTTTGAGTCAATTAATAGTTAGATCTGAATGGCTTCAACTTGTAATGGAAGGTCAGAATAAAGATTCGTTTATTCAAAAGATTATCAAGAGAATTGAAGAAGGAAAACATAATAATTTTAGCATTGATAATAAGGAATTATTGAAATATAGAAATTGGCTATGTATACTAGATATTAATTATCTTAAACATGTGCTATTATAAGAAGCTCATAGGGCAAAATATACTATTCATCCAGGTATAAATAAGATGTATCATGATCTGAAACATGTGGTATGGTGGCCTGGTATGAAGAAAGATGTGACTGAAGCTGTCAGTAAATATATGTCATGTCAACAAGTTAAAGGTGAATATCAGCGATCTCCAGGTCTACTTCAACTATTGTCTATTCCTGTATGGAAATGGGAAGAAGTGGCTATGAATTTTGTAGTTGAATTGCCAAGATCACAATAGGGACATGATGTCATTTAGGTGATTATTGATAGATTGACTAAATCAGCTCATTTCTTGTCAATCAAAACTACTGATTTAACTGATAAATTAGCCAAATTTTATGTAGATCAGATTGTAAGATTGCATGGGATACCATCTGCTATTGTATCAGATCGAGATCCAAAGTTTATTTCTCGATTTCAGTAGAAAGTATATCAATCATTTGGTACTAAATTGAAATTTTGTACAATATTTCATCCTCAGACTGATGGCCAGACAGAAAGGACCATTCAAACGCTTGAGGATTTTCTACGATTATGTGTGCTGGATTTTGGAGGAGGTTGAGAAACACATATTCTGTTAATAGAATTTGCTTATAATAATAGTTATTAATCCAATATTTGGATGACACCCTATGAAGTTTTATATGAAAGGAAATGTCAATCACCATTGTGCTGATATGAAGGTGAAAGTCGAGCTATTTTGGGACCTCAATTAGTTGATGAAACTACTGAAAAGATAAAATTCATACGAGAGAAACTGCGCATAGTTCAAGATAGAAAAAGTATTATGACGCTCGACGTAAGGAATTAGAATTTGAAGTGGGGATCAGATATTTCTTAAAGTTAGCCCAATGAAAGATATAGTGCGATTTGAAAAAGCTAGTAAGTGAAAGCCTCGTTATATTGGGCCTTTTTCAATTATAGAAAGAATTGAGGCTGTTGCTTACAGACTCGCATTACCTTTTGAATTGGAAAGAATACATGATGTTTTTCATGTATCAATGTTGAAAAAATATGTTCCAGATTCTTCACAAGTGATTCAGTTTGATCCAAAACAGATGAAGATAAAATAAAATTTGAGCTATAAAGAGAAACCAATCAAAATCTTAGCAAGACATGTCAAACGATTAAGGAATAAAGAGATTCCTATGTTTAAAGTTTTTGTGGAGCAATCAGACTGAGAAAGAAGCAACATGGGAATTTGAAAATGAAATGAAGAAGTTTTATCCAGATCTTTTTGCTTAATTTTGAGGACAAAATTCTTGAAAGGTGGGGAGAATTGTGCCAGCAAAAGAATAATAATTTGGAGTTTAAAAATTAAAACTATTTTGGACCTAAAAGAAATATTTTCGAACCTATTTATAAGAAAAAGAAAATAGAAGGACTAAATTACAATTTTTCATCAAATCAGATAAACATGCCGCAAGAACCGCCTTTCTCTGCCTTCTTTTGCACGCCACCGAGCCTAAAAAAAAAAGAGAGATTCTCTCTCTTAGTTCTGCCTCCGCCCAAGCGTCCGCCTGTTCCGTCGAGCCCAAGCCAGCAGCAGCGGCTGCAACTCCAGCAGCAGCGGCTGCAACTCCAGCAGCAACAAGAGGAGAAGACGAAGAAGAAGGAAAAGAGGAGGAAGGAATTGAAGCAGATTATTTCTCCTTTGAATTTTTGCACGTATTTCACAGTCTTCATCTAATTATCAATATGCCGTATGAAAAGTAGGAAAGAGTTCTAAGTTGTTTACTAAATTAAATCTAATAATTAATTAATTTGATATACATGATTTTTTGCGTTATGTTGAATTAAAAATGACATGTATAGTTGAATGCTTGTTTTATAGTTAAATTTATATTACTGAAATAATTATTTTTCAGAATAATTCATTATATGTATGATTTCTGATTAAGCTGCGTGATCCTAGAATAGAACATTAATTTCTATGCTGAAATAAATCTACAAGAATGTCAAAAGTATGATGATGTGTATTTAAAGTATTATTGAGTTGTTTACCAAGTTTAAAGGTAAAATGTGATTTGTGAACTTGGAATAATTAAATGTGATTATAAAGATATTTTAAAGTTCAACGACGAATTATAAAGGATTTCTTGTCGCGTTTATGTCCCTGCCTATGCTTGAGTTATATGATATGATAATCTTCCAAATATCAGAGATGATTGCCAAGATGTGTAAACAACCTGCAAATATCGGAGATGGTTGTATATGTGGCACTCCTCCATTTGCGGGATATAGGAGTTGCCAAGGATCCCATGTATATGTGATGTTGAAAAGAGCCAGTTGAGGCACAATCTAAGAAACCGGGGTCCAAAAGATAAAATTATAAAAAATAAAAAGAATTTACAACGTATTATTAATATTGCATGCTAATATGATATCTGCATTTATATTATGACTGTTAAATTGTCTTTGACTATTTGTTATTCATGCTGATAAAAAAGAATAATGTATATTTGCTTGTAAATGATTTTTATTTAACAAGTTAGTACTTATTGCCTACTCACTCCTGGGATCGGTGGACTGATGCCTTTATTGGCAGGTACTGTTAAAGAAAAAGGGACACGAGGGGTCTATGAGCATTAAATCAGGGGAGATTTGTGTTTCGGTTTGATCTTTTTCTTATTGTATAAAGTCAGAGGTATATTATGGCCTGTGAATAAATAAAAGTATGTTAAATATGTGTGTACTTCAGCTTGTCATGTAAATTATATTGCTTCTGATGTATGTGTTAAATAGTTCTATTTTGTTAAAGCTAAATATTTTTATGTATAATCTCCCGTATGTTTTAAGTCAATTGTCGTGGTGTCCCGAAAAGGGGGACGTTACATTAGCTCTCTTCAACTCTAGTTCAACAGCAGATGATAATGTCTCCTTCCTCTTAAATTGAAATAGGAACGTCATCATCACCAGATTTCTCTTCGGTGCCATCTTCCTTGCATCCCTCAGACAATCATGCACTTAAGTAAACGCTCCTCGTAGTTGCTCAGCATCCTATAGCTTGCCTGACGAATGAGCTGAACTGCTTTATGGCAATGTCACCTCATCCCACTCTTTCTGCTTACATGTTGCACGTTCACTAGTTGACCTCTTCGCACACATCAATGTTCATGCCCAATGATCGAGGGGATCATGTTTGCGCGGGAAACTCAAAATCATCACAGCCATTCATGTTGTGCAATAGGAAGCAACCATATCTCTTGTAAGTCAAGTTAATACATGTACTACAAATGGACCAACGGTCAGACGAAAGTTTGTCCCTTTGCTTCAATCCCAAAGCGATGCTGCCAACAATAAAAGCTTTGGACCATGCCTTGTTCCCCAGTTGACTTTCTCAGGACAGTATGGTTGCTGACATTCCTGTCATAACCTCTCCGCAATGTCCTTCCACTCTTTTCGTCCTATTTCGAGCAGGTAGCGTGTAGAAGCGACACTACATCATTCTTGTCTATCTACTTTAGGTGAAGTTCGTGCAGACAGTACTGAGCAGGGACGTCCTTTACATCGTCGAGCCAATCATCCAGTTGCTTCTTCAGCATCGTGGACTGTTAAGCCTACCCTTCTATTTAACAACTCCCGAGGCCTGCTTGGCGTGATCTGGGCCATCCTGGGTTCCAGCTAACCTTGTGCGGCTAAGATTGGAGGAAGACCTTCCTCCCTGCCCTTAGTCTTCCTGCTATGACTATAAATGCTAGAACTTAGCCGGTAGCTCTCTTCTTCTCTCTCTTGTAGTTCATAACTATTGGATGAACCCTGTCTCTTATCTACCATCTTACAGTTACCCTTTGAGGGATTTTTCGATTCCATAGTGGAGCTTGGACTAACTTAGCTGGTGGACATTAATGGACATAGGAGGATCTCTCTAGACCACCTAAACCCTAGTGTTTTTACTTTCTACACTTTCTTTTTTGCCGCCTTCTTACTTACGGTCTCTCCCCTCTCTTAGTCGCTTATGAGTAACCTATGTGTCACGTGCTAACAGAGCTTTCCCATTTCTTCCGTTAACACTTGTATTGCCAATTAGGGTTAAAGACTCAAACTCAATTTTGCTTGGGGCCAATTCCTGCTAAAGTGCCTTTAGAGGATAAAACTGCATTTGGCTTAAGGTGCTTAAATAAAAATACTTGGAAGATGAGATTTGTTTAAGGGAACATTCTGGGCTTCTTTGTGTTGGGGATACAAATCAGCATTGAATTGGATGACAAGGTTGATGTCATGTGCTGAATCAAAATTTAAATTCAAATTAATTGAACTATTAGAGATTTTTATATTAGCTTTATTTAAATTTGATTTGATTCAGAGCATATTTGGGAGATTTGAAAGACTCATCATAGTTGGAGCTGATTTTATTTTATTGTAATAGAATTAGTTTCATATTTGCTTTTATTTATTTGATATTTTATTTTCTGTATTTAATATTGTATTTTCAAATTTCTTTATGGGATCTTTCTATATAAAGAGGTCGCCTTGCATTGTAAAAGAGGAATAGCATTTGATGAATGAAATGATGTTTAAGTTTTCTCAGAGCCTAGATCCGGTTTAAGGGGTTAATATTCCGGTGAAGGGAAGGGTAGGGTTAGCCTTTGGTGAGAATCCTCAAATTAGCCTGGTTACCAATTTCAAAAAAATAAAAAATAAAAATTCTTTGCGCACTCAGCTACCTCTAAAGCTCGCTTCGCTCGTGCCGCCTTCGCCTCCTTTGACCCGCCGGCTACCCACAAGAGCCAGCAACAGCGCCGTCGCTGCCCTAGCCGTGCGGCCAGCCACTTCCCGCGTTCGGCCTGCAGCCATCGCCCAAGACGTCTGACCTCAATCCCGCTGGTTCTGCTTTCTGTAATATCGTGCACGCTGGTTTGGTCATCTGCAACATCATCCATTGTCAACATCTCGCAATCCAACTGTTTTGACCACGAACTTCGATCCCGCCGGTCCGATCTTCTACAACATCGAACACGAGGCTTAAGCCAACGGCCTCCTCCATAACATCGGCTACAACGTTTTCGGCACACCTGGTTGCGATCAAATCAGTTAACTCTCGTCGTCAGCGACTCTTCTTCGATTCAGATCACTGGTAAATTCTTTCAGAAATCTAACTAAGCTGACTATTTGATTTCAATACAAATTATTCGTTTTACTTGGATTATTTATTTGGCTCTAATTGTGTGACCCAATATTTCTTTGTGTGTCAATTACTGTTGGATTTAACACTGAGACATTTGTCTTAAATTCCTGAACCTCGGATCTAATTTATTGAATTTAAATTGACGTCTTAATCTAAGTTGATAAATTCTTATTTATTATACGATCCAGTTTAATTTAAATTTTAAAATATCTTAATTTACGAGATTCAAAAATCTTATTTATCATATAGTTTATCTATAAAATATTTTTCTCTTAATTAAATAATTTGTTAATCGATTTTGCTGAATATAAATATAAAATATTATTTGTATTTTTTTTCGTCCCGCATCAACTTGGTATTAGAGCATGGTTTAGATTAGGGTATTTTATTTGATCATTTTTATATATTTTGTATTATAATTTTTTTATTGCTGTCTAATATAATTATCGTATGAGTATGAACTCTAAAGTAGAAACTATATTATCTGAGCTTATAGCTAGGTTCGACCGCATACCCACACTTAATAAACCACTATCTGTAGAAGAAGTCGTGATTAATTCCTATTTTTCCGGTAATTCAGATTATTTATCATATAAAGAATGAGAAAATAATTTAGATCGTTATTTTGATTATTGTGGTTGGAATGAGTTAGAGAGAGTTAAATACGCGAAATTAATGCGTCTTGGTAAAGCAAAATATTATGCTAGAGATTTAGAGAATCAATATCTTTGGGATAAGCTTAGGCCGTTTGAGACGTGGGATGAAATCAAAACTTATTTACGTAGAAGATATTCTCTTTCATTTCATAGAGTTAATTTTATAATTCCTAAACAATATAACCCTAGATTAATACCATGTCCTCCAATTCCTACTCTCATTGCCAAACCTAGTAAGAGTATATGTGACCAATCTACTTTCTTCGTAAAAAAAGTATTGAATCTGTTCTCTACAGAGACTTTCATTTTTCCTGAAGCATTGGAACTTGATTCGTTATCTATATCGATTTATATAGTAGATCCTAGTTTAGCCGAGGAGTACGAGAAGTACTAGGATGAGATGCACGAGAAAGATAGTTATAGGATAGAAGTTGAAAGTCAAGTTGAGAAAATAATCATGGAGCTGAGTCATAAAGAAAAGCAGATTATAGATTCGATAAGAAGCACTAAATCATCTTACTATATTGATGATATTATCGATCACATTGAGATGATTATAGGCTACAATCATTATGAGGTCCGATCTAGTTAAGCATACTTATGCATATCCTAGATTTAGTAAAAACTCGACGCTTATAGACCTATATAGGCAGATATCGCATTAGACTGAGTGGTTGGTTACGCGAATGTCTAACTGGTGTGCTGTACGGTTCTTCAGATATTTTTGAAGAACTTTATGACATCTATTACGGACTACATCTCTCGTGACTCTAACTTATTCTCCACATGCCTATAATCAGAATTAATTATCTAGTAAGCACTAGTAAGGTCATAAATCGAGTCTGCATACATTTAATTTTTTTTTCATATCGTAGGTTTGAGCCTAGTTAGTGATGCGGGACGGAAAAAGATGTCAATGATAATTTATATTTATATTCAGCAAAATCAATTAGCAAATTATTTTAATTAAGAGAAAAATATTTTCTAGATAAATTATATGATAAATAAGATTTTTGAATCCCGTAAATTAAGATATTTTAAAATTAAAATTAAATTGTATTGTATGATAAATAAGAATTTATCAATTTAGATTAGGGCGTCAATTTAAATTCAATAAATCAGATCCGAGGTTCAGAAATTTAGGACAGACGTCTCACAGTTAAATCCAACAGTAATTGACACACAAAGAAATATCGGGTCGCACAATTATAGCCAAATAAATAATCAAAGTCAAGCGAATAATTTGTGTTGAAGTCAAATAATCAGCTTAGTGGGGTTCGGGAAAGAATTTATCAGCGATTTGAATCGGAGAAGAGTCATTGACGATGATGATTAACTGTTCTGATCAAGTACCGGGGACGTGTGGACAAAGCGCAAACGGCGCTGGCGCGAGCACAGGCGGGCGCATGAGCAATCGCAGGCNCTGCCGGGAGGCAGAACCGGAGTCGGAGGGGCTCGCGGGTGCAGGCGCAGGCGGACGCGGGCAATTTCCCCGAACGACAGAGAGAGAAGATTAATTGAATGTTAGGGCTGGGAAATTACATCAAGGGACCTAGATTTTGGTTGAGCTGAAGAAAGGAAAAGATTTTTTTTTTTTTTTTGAAAAGTGGATAACTAGGTTAATTTGAGGATTCTCACCAAAAGCTATCCTTACCATTTCCTTCATCGGAATATCGACCCCTTAACCCGAATCTAGGCTCTGAGAAAACTAAATATAATTTCATTCATCACAATACTCTCTTTTTTTTACAATGCAGGGCGATCTCTTTATATAGAGAGATCCCATGTAGAAATTTAAAAATACAATATTAAATCTAGAAAATAAAATATCAAATAAATAAAAACAAATATAGAACTAATTCTATTACAATAAAATAAAATCAGCTCCAAATGTGGTGAATCTCCAAATTTTTCAGATATGCTCTTAATCAAATCAAATCAAATCTAAATAAAGCTAATATGAAAATCTCTAATAGCTCTTGTTAATTTGAATTTGAATTTTGACTCAGCACATGACGTCATCCTAGCCATCCAATTCGATGCTGACCTGTGTCCCTACCAGTTAGGGCTTGTTTGGTTGGAGGATGAATTTGGGTAAGAAAAGAGAAAATAATTTATTTTATAGAGTTGATGGGAAAGAAATTTATTTTAATATTGGGAGGTGTGTAGGATGTGAAATAAAGTTGATTTTTAAGGTTGAAATTTGTGTTGAATGTGAAATAAAGTTATTAAAATTTATAATAAATTTAAAATATTATTAAGATATTTTTTTGCCCATTTTTGGGCTCATGCCAAACAAGGCCTTAGTATTTGTATTTGTATTTTATTTTAGTTCGTTGTATGTGTCAGTTTCTTTATTTTCATATTATAAAATAAATGAAATCAGTAAAATTAATGATGAGCTATTATAATTAAGTGTAGAAATTTTTTCTAAATATTTTATTATGATAATTTAAGGTAATTAAATCTCTAATTTAATTTATTTTAAAACTTTTATTAAATTTAGTCAACTGAATAAGTTTGAATATTATTGTTAGATCATGGGAATAGTTAATACTTTTAATATTTCAGATCTATTGGTTATTAGAACACAACAGTAATACCTAGTGAAGTAATGACCTCTTGTTCCCTTTGAAAGTAACTTTATTCACGAGAGTCCACAGCCAAAATCTACCTCAATAATTATTTAGAGCTAATTGAATAAATTTATTGAGCAAGTAATTTAAATAGAATTCAATTATCAGTGATATTTGGTTCGGTGGAGAATTTTTTCTTTTCAGGAGGGTCAAAGGTTACAGCTGATCTGACCCACTCGGAGACACATGAGTCGCATGACCCATTCTTGACGGGATCGAGTTCCTCCCACTTGGAGAGAATTGGTGGGGACACAAATCAACATTGAATTGGATAACTAGAATGATGTTAAGTGCTGAATCAAAATTCAATTTCAAATTAATTAGTGCTATTAGAGATTTTGATATTAGCTTTATTTAGATTTGATTTGATTTGATTTGATTCAGAACATATTTGAGAGGTTTGAAAAACTCACCATATTTGGAGCTGATTTTATTTTATTGCAATAGAATTAATTCTATATTTGCTTTTATTTATTTAGTATTTTATTACCTGCATTTAATATTGTATTTTCAAATTTTTTTATAAGATCTCTCTATATAAAGAGGTCGCCTTGCAATATAAAGAGGATAACATTGGATGAATGAAATTATGTTTGAGTTTTCTCAGAGCCTAGATCCGGGTTAAGGGGTTGATATTCCGGTGATGGAAAGAATAGGGTTAGCTTTTGGTAAGAATCCTGAAATTAGCCTAATTATCCACTTTTTAAAAAAATAAAAAAATAAAAATTCTTTGCGTATTCACTTACCTCTAAAGCTCGTTTCGCTCGCGCCGCCTTCGCCTCCTTTGACCTGCCGGCTACTCGCGAGAGTTGGCAACCGCGCCGCTGCTGCCCCAGTCGTGCGGCCAGCCACTGCCCGCTCCGGTCTGCAGCCATCGCCCAAGACGCCTGACCTCGATCCCGCTAGTTTTGCCTTGTGTAACATCGTGCTCGCTAGTTTGGTCATCTGCAATATCGTCCACGGTTAATCACGACTCGAAATCCAACGGTTTGATCACGAACTTCGATCCTGTAGGTCCGATCTTCTGCAACATCGAACACGAGGCTTAAGCCAACGGCCTCCTCCATAACATCGGCTACGACGTTTTCGGCTCGCCTGGTTGCGATCAGATCAGTTAATTCTCATCATCAGTGACTCTTCTTCGATTCAGATCGCTGATAAATTCTTTTCCATACCCAATTTATGATTCTTTGATTTCAACAAAAATTATTCGTTTGACTTGGGTTATTTATTTGGCTCAATTGTGTGACCCGATATTCATTTGTCTGTCAATTACTGTTGGATTTAACTGTGAGACATCTGTCCTAAATTCCTGAACCTCGGATCTGATTTATTGAATTTAAATTGACGCTCTAATCTATATTGATAAATTCTTATTTATCATACGATCCAGTTTAATTTTAACTTTAAAATATTTTAATTTACGAGATTCAAAGATCTTTTTTATCATATAATTTATCTAAAAAATATTTTTCTCTTAATTAAAATAATTTGCTAATCAATTTTGATGAATATAAATATAAAATATCATTTACAATTTTTTTTTCCGTCCCGCATCATTTTAGTTGGAGGTTTATTTTTGGGCAAGAAAGATAAAATATATTAGTTTATAAGTTTAATGGAAAATAAAATTAGTTAATATTGGGTGGTGTGTAAAATGTGAAATAAAGTTGATTTTATGCTTGTTCGGCAATATTTTTTTTCCAAATTTGCCAGTCATTTATTGTTAAACAAGTGTGGCTGGACATTACTTGCCCTCTGATGTTATCTTGATCAAGCTTCAAGTTAGCTTTTTTGAATGAGTTGTCATTCGAAGAACAAGACAGAAGATGAAAAAGCGGAGCAACTTGTATAAGACAATGATCGTCGACCTCTGCGAAAGACTTACCTTTCTCCTCCAGCACTAGGCATTGGAAGAGGTGGTTAACGTGACTAGGTGGAGGTTCCAGGCGTCAGGTGATCTCACTATCTTGGGTGTCCATTCACAAATAGGACTTCACTCTTGGCTTATCATTCACAACTTGCATTTTTGCATGTTTTTAAACTTTGGATATGAGCTTCAAATCGTTCCCTCATGCTTCTTCAACTTGGGCTTTCAGGATTAAATAATATTTTTGCAAATTTATGCGAAACCGAGCTTTTTTGAATTTTTGTTGTGCTCTTAGTTTTCCATAAAAAATGAAATGACTTGTCTTGTTTTTAAATATTACTGCTAGATTTTGATATGGATTTAGAATCAGAAGCACTATATTTGTTTTCTATTTATGATTCCAGCATTTCCATATCTTAAATTTAGGTTATGCTTTGATGTAGAACTGCACATGACATTCTGTTTCGCTGAAATTACTGTCTGGTGAGTTGCATTTGACTTTAATGTAAAATTTGTTGATTGCTTCTGTGTTGGACGGAAACACTTTTCTGGTTCCTTTGGCCTCATTTCATCTTGGGTAAATTTTTACAAATATTGAAATTGCTGTTTCTGTTGTATAAGAAGTAATATGTCAAGGTTTAATTTCGTGTATGTTCATTCAATAAAATTTCAGTTTATGGATGATTTAAACATTGGATCTGAACGTCTAATTGTTCCTTGAAGCTTGTTTGTAGTCAATTTGTAATGATTTTCCTGCCGCTTGATGCAAAGCATTAATTCTCATGTTTTCGCTGTGACGCTAGTTGTTCCTGACATTTAATCAAATGATTATCATGTTTCTTTTTAACTACTTTTGATCCATTTCCAAATGGATTTAAGGTGAAGTGCTTCTTTGGATCTCATGTTCACTTTGTAGCAATTCGAGATTTCCAGATAGATTATATAGAATTTTGTGAGTATTCACAAAAATATAGCATGCAATTGTCTGTTTTCTGATACTTTCATGCATATTGTCGAGATTTTGTTACTTTCATCAAAATCTATTCAGTTGACATTTTGTTGGCTGGTTAAACAATGTTTGAAGTTTTGCATTGCAGATGTTACATTGGTCTTTATGTTTTAAATTGTGTATTTTGTAGGCAACTAGTTTTTTATGAGTCATAATTTGGACATGGTAACAAAAACAAGATGAGTAAATGTTGCATTGTAAAATTCGAGGTTGCTCTTTTTTATAAAAGAGATCTTCTACCTTTGATTTAGTGGGGAACAAATATAATGAGAATATTATGTCACAGTTGTCTAATAGGATGATAGGAGATTCGCCACCCAGGGACTATATTTCTAGCAACATTGCGAAGAAAAGAATGTACACACTACTAAATAGATTGATAACTTATTATTTCAAACGTAAGTAAAACATGTTATTATCCATTCTGAATGTAGAATGGTTACTATTCTAGTGTAAAGCATTAAATTTATTTCTCACATATTTTCATCTAAATGCAGACACAAAAGAGACGGATGTGTGGCGAAGGGATCCCAATCATTATTAATAGTGACTACAGTAGTTTAGGCAATAAAAAAAGAGTTGATACAAAGAAAAAAATTGTGATTAAAGTCAAAGGAGCCTGTTGATAGCATAGTTGAGAGTAAAGGTATGACTCACTTGTACACGGAAAAAATTGTGTAGGCTATGAGACCTCATAAAATGATCTTACTAATTCATGGGAGGCCTGTTACTAACGAACGGCCATGAGTAGCTGAAAGATATATAAAATTAGGTGGCAGACTCAAACACTAAAAGAAATAAAAAATTGATAGAAAGCAGTTAGAGATAATTGGAGAAAGTATTACGAACTATTGAAGATGACAAGTTAAATTTAATAGGGAATAGGGATACGTTGACATGGACGACAAATGTTGGCTGGAAGTTATCAAGGTTCATTTAAGATTTCTGCCTACATCTTATACCTGATGATACTATTTTGTATAAAATATTTTTTATAAGCATTTTTACTCAAACTAGAAGTCATGCTGGGGATCCAAATGCCATATGTACTTGAAGTTGCTTGATAGAACCTAGTATTGCACAACCATTTAAGCTAAGTCCATCTCATACAATAGCAATAAAAACAACAACAACAACAACAACAACAACAACCAAGCCTTAATCCCACTAGGTGGGGTCACCTACATGAATACTTTATTTCCATTGCACTCTAGCAGTTAACAAATTCTTATCTAAGTCTAAGTAACTAAGATTACTCTTTATAGTATCTTATTATATCTTCTTTAGTCTCTCTCTTCCTCTTTGTACATGGGGAAGATCCAATAACTCGATTTTTCTAACTGGAGCTTCAATCTGCCTATAATTTATATGTTCAAACCATCTAAGCCGACTTTCTTTAAGTTTATCCTCAATTGGTGCAACACTAACTTTCTTTCGGATATACTCATTTCTCATTCTATCCTTTCGTGTATATCCACACATCCACCTTAGGATTCTCATTTTTGCAATATTTATTTTACTTGTATGTTTCCTCTTTGCAGGCCAGTATTTAGCACCATACTTATCGCTAGTCTTACTACAATTTAATTAAATTTATTTTTTAAGTCTGGATAGGATTTTTCTATCGCATAATACACCAGAAGTATTTCTCCATTTTACCCATCCTGTTTGAATCCTACTAATGACGTTATTATCTGTTTCACCATCATTTTAAATGATTGATCTAAAGCGCTCACTCTTCTTAATAATTTGATCACTAATTGTCACATCTCCAATATAAATATTTCTTTTTTGACTAAATGTGCATTTTATATATTCAATTTTTGATCTATTAAGATGAAAACCTTTAGATTCTGGAGCATTCCTCCATAGCTCGAGTTTTGCTTTAGCTTTCTCTTTAGTTTTCTCAACAACAATAATATCATCTGCTAAGAGCATACACCAAGGTACCTCATCTTGATTATGATCAGTCAGGACTTCCGTAATTAAAGCAAAAAGGTACGGACTTAAAGCCGAGCTTTGGTATAATCGAACTATAATAAGAAATCCTTAATCAAATCTCCTTGTGTCCAAATACAGGTAACAGCTCATTTATACATGTCTTTAATAACTTAAATATAAGCAGTGCAAATCCCTTTCTTTTTTAAAATTTTTTAAAGTATTTCTCTTGAGATTATCATAAGCTTTTTCTAATCAATAAAAATCAAATGTAGGTTTTCCTTTCTCTACTTAAATTTCTCTATTAAACTTTTCAATAAATGAGTAGCTTCTATAGTAGATCTACCTGGTATAAAATCAAACTAATTCTCTGATATTTTAGTATTATGGCGTAATCTATGTTCGATTATCCTCTCCCAAAGTTTTAAAGTATGACTCATTAATTTAATTCTTCTATAATTGACATAATTCTGTATATCGCTTTTGTTTTTATAAATAGGCACCAATATACTCTTTTTTCGTTCATTTGATATTCTTTTAGTCTTTAAAATCATATTAAATAATCTAGTGAGCCAAAAAACTCCTTCATCTCTTAAGCACTTTCAAACATCTATTAGGATGTTATCCGGTCCTACTGTTTTTTTATACTTCATCTTCTTTAAAGCTAAGTCTATCTCATAAGTAGAAGAAATGTGTTGCCAAAGTAAACTATGAAAAATGGTGAGGATGAAGTGGTTCGAGCAAAAGTCTCTTTGTTTGCATTCCACAAGAGATTCTAGCAATACTGTTGGGATGAGTAAGCTACAAATAGACCCACAATTCACAAATGGTGATAACTAACTCTGCACTATTGACATTGGGATGAGTAAGCTACAAATAGACCCAAAAAGTCAGCCGCATTATTGATGTTACGTTGTATATAACTAACTCTACAAGCAGCAAACGACAATAAGATATTCACAATATTAGCTAGAATAAGATCCTGAGACGTGAAGTTGGATCCTCTGAAAAGTCCATCAACTATTCCATGTTGCTGGTGATCCAAGCAATGGCTCTGCAAGCCTATTCGGTTGTGGATGACTCTATTACGCTCCAACTCATTGAAAATAAGTTGTAAGTTTTCCTTAGAATCCCCCTCAAGCCAAATACCCATAGTCCTTGGTGTATCGCATGGAATAGCCTTCAATCCTTCAAGAGCTGCCCACTTTTCAGCAATAGACACAGCACGTGTAAGAATTCTCCTGCCACCACCGCAGATGAAATTTACATGGTGGTCCCTAATGATATACCCAGCTCCAGCTATACCCTTACCTTTTACTGAGTCGTCAAAATTAATCTTGATCCACCCTGGAGGAGGGGGAACCCAAGAATCAAGAGAGGGGAAACAAGGCCTCAATGAGGCAGTTGGGTTCCAGTGGCTCCTTGGATGATGTTGTCTGAATTGGTCTATGCTAATTCACTTGATAATTTGATGTTGCATTGTGAAAGATTTGTTCATTTTGTGTTACCTGAAGTTGATCTCTTATTAGCTGAAGTTTAAATTCTCTGTTAGAATTTGCTAATTTGTTGCTGCTGCGTAAGATTACATATTTGCATTTAGACTTTTATAGAAAATTTTACTCATCTTCTATTGTTGAGATTGATGTTCCAGCCTTAGAAAGTTCAAACATGTTTGAGATGCTATTGAAGTAGTTATTCTGGCATCGAGTTAAGTATCGGCGGGTTGGATTCAATATCAGTTTTATTAAACAAAAGCACTTCCAACGCTTTTCTCTGTTAGAGAATCAGCCATTGTAGAAGCTTTCGTTATTCTCATCTTCAATCTTGTGATGTTGCAATGTTTTTACTTTATTTATTTTTTCAAGGTTCATCTTTGCATTGGTGTGCACATGTTGATCCGACGTCCGTGCTGCTGCATTTTTCTTCTGTATTTGCACCTGTCAGACGTAAATAGATGTTTTTTTTATCTTATTATTACAACTGCTACAGAATTTGCCCCCTCTACTTTCGTTCATGATAATTTTCTGCTTAGGTTAATGCTGTTTGTAACATTTTATTGAAAGTTCATCTTCTATCTAAAAATGATATGAATAGTTCTGCCAATTTTATTGCTTGACATTGTTTTGTCTGAAGTAGGTTTTTTATAGCTCTAACATCAGATGTGTTTATACCTTCACATATCTATTCTACCAAACTTTTTGGTGAAAATATTCTACCAAACTTTTTGATGACAACAATTGCCATGTACAGAGCTTAGTTTTGCATGTGGTGGTAATTTGTGTTGGCTCTCTGCTCATCATTTTTATGTAGTTTTGTGTGGTATATCTAGTTAGGTTACCTTGACACATTCATATAGCTTTGACAATAATAGCTTGTTGCGAATATTTACGGTGCTAGGCATTTGTTGATCTAATGCTGTTGTTAAAAATCTCATTTGTTTATCTTCAAAGCTTCATCTTTTTCTCAAACATGATACTATCAAGCAAGGGAGCATCGTTTTTATTATTATGATGTTGGTGGTGCAAATATTTTTACTTCTGTTGAATTTGTTCTCACTTCACATCTTTTGGTATTTGTTCACTATAAAGCACGAGTATAATATGACAATATGGATATAATACGATACCAACACGACAATGTTACAAACTTAAAAAAATAAGATGTAGATTCTTCTGGTTATGGTAGTTATATATATATATATGTATTTGTATAATGTGCTTCATTCTCATATTTAAAGTATAGCTCATATGGTAAGCCAGAATGACATATATTGTTAATATGAATATAAAAAATATTCTTTAAACTTTTCTTATATTAATTATATATTTTTACAAATATTCTTGATACCATTAAAAGCAATATTATAGACAATGCAACTTAAAAAATAAAAATATTTTTTGAAAACTACTAAATTTCATAAAATTTTAAATTTAAAATAATATCATAAAGTTTATTTAATTATTCTCAACTTGTCAAAGATTAACTAAGTGATATTAGAGTTGAAATATATATTCATAAATTAGGTTTGGTCTTAATTTAAATTTGATTCAAATCAATTGCTCGATACAAATAAGATATAATTAATAAATAATACAAGTACTGTGATCTAACTCAGATATATCGATCTAATCAAAGTAAATGTATGTCTTCTCTTTAGATCTTTGACTTGATAAACAAATAAAACAAAAATAGCCAAAATTCTATCTTTTTTATAATGTGAGATTAATTGAGGTAAAGATGAAGCATAATTCGTGTCTAATAGAAGTAAACAAAATATCAGTTGAGATTGAAAAATAAATGTCACTAGAGTCTATAATGCTAGAAAATGGGTCAGTTAAAATAAAGGATGCAATAACTTGCAAATGTAAAATCTTTTTTTAGTGTCGAAATACTAGCGTGCGTGGAGCTCTCTACAATCTCAATTGCGTGAGATGCTATACACGTCGACAAAGCAGATCGATGGAGTGTTCGACCTGTCCTCCATCGTGCGCATCTTAATTTTGGGGTTTAGGCAAAAGGCGTGAGTGGCATTGAACACCTCATGCTCCACCATCAAGCTCCGACAGTGGCCATGGATTTCCTTGAAGAACTTCGCCAACAATCTCGTAATCACTTCTTAAAAAAAAAAAAAAAAAAAATCTCGTAACCAACCTCAAGAAAAGAGAGGAGAAGGGGGAGTTGTTGAAAAAGCACAACAATATACGAGCTTTGCGCCTTCCTTTATAGCCTTGCACGCTGACAGCAACAGTCGGTTGTGATTCAATCCCAGCTGTTTACAACTCTGCGCTCCTAACAAGCAGGACCCATGCTCAGATCAATTGGGGTAGCAGTTGAAGTGTTATAGCCTTCCCAAGGAAGAGTGCACCAACCGTGTATGGCATGGTTTGTACAGTTATTGATACGCCCCACGATGGAATAGACCTTGCACCAGGGGAATCACACGCTTGCCTCTTTCCCGCCTGATAACCACTTTACAGTCATAAGGAGAGATGGCTTCCGTTCCAGATGAACACAACCTTGCTCTTGGGCCAATCATGTGTACACTCAAACAACAAACCTCCGCAATGTTCGGCATTCAACGAAGCATTCCTTATGCATTTTCAGAAGCATAGCAAAAGATAGAAAATATGCAAAACAAGGAAGCTACATTTTACTAAAAATGAAATATTACATTCTTCACACTAATCTCTATCCAAGTTTATAAAAAACAAACTAAACGAGAAGTACAAAGCCAGCAAAGGGTGTCTTCACGTCAGTTCTGGATGATTCTTCAGTGACTGCACTCCCTCTACATATGCGACTTTGACATTCTTTACGCTTTGACTGTGCTACACCAATTGAACTTTTACGGATAGCCTGTTTCATTTTATTTTTAGATGTTATCGCATGGGATGAGAATGTACTGTGTTTAGTTCTACTACTTTTGTATTAATACTTTGATAGCAGTACCACTTATGTCATGTTTGACTTGTTACCGACTATTTTATGTTTGAAGAACTTTCAGAAATATGTTCGGCTGTTTTAATAAAAAAAATGTTTCTTTTAATCAAAAAAATTGTTGACTGTTAACACTTTTTGAAAAGTTTGCTATGATATTCTTGGTTATTGCATGCATCATTATATTTTTCAAGCACAATCAGTTTTATAATTGTGATCTAGAGCTGCACTGACATTTTACTATTTTTTTGAAACTTGTTTTTGTTTTTTGAAACTTAATGTTGTACTATTTTTTTTAGTGATTTGAATGTAGAATGTTGTTCTAATAGTTTTGAAAGAGTGAAGGGTAGATCAGATCACTTATTGGTTCTCCATTTACTAGAAATGATGATGCTTAAAGTGTCGAATCTATTGAACACTCAATCAAAATTATTCGCAAGAGGAAGTGCGAAAAAGGTTCGAGCGAATTGGGAAAAATTTGTCGGCCCTTCTTACTTGGTTTGTGGGTTATGGCCCGGTACCAGAGAAGGTTGGAGGAAGCGAGGCACTAGCCCGAAGTCAATAGTTTATGAATACTAATTTTGGTTATGTTTTGAAATGAACTATTTATGATATGTTCTGTAATTACAAATAAATGTGAATTCCATAAAATTTGAGTACAACAGTGCTTCCTAAACCTGAGCACTAATAATGTTGCCATGCGAAAATTATTGTTACCCTTAATCAAAATACCTCTGGATTAAGGCACTAAAGTTCAAGCACAAATTAAATCTGAGAACATTAAGGACCTATTTGACAACAAAATTAATTTGGTCAGGTCAAAAATTAAATAATTTATTTATTATAAAATTTAAAAAAGAATATTAAATTAACTTTTATAATGTTATTCACAATTTTTAATATAAAAGATTTCAATTCATTTTATATCTTACATTATCTTTAATATATTAATCAACTTTACTTTAAATCAATAACATGAATTTTGTCAAGATTAAATTTGTCTTGTTACCAAAACAGCATTTAAATTAATTTAGAAGTATTTGAAGGGAATTTGTTTATGTACCCACAAAGCTCTCTATTTTACTCATCAAATTTCCAAAGATTTCTGTTTACATTTAAAACCTTTCAAGTAGGATTGTATATTTAGTTTAATTGATTGGTTTAGTAATAAAATTTAAAATAAGAATTAAGTTCGATTAACTTCACAATATAAATAAAATTATATGATAATTAACTTCGCAATATAAATAAAATTATATGATAAAATTATATTTATATGTAATGTTATTTAATAATTAATTACTTTAGTCGATTTGGTTCCAAACGTATAGAACTGAACCTATACCAATTAATTAAAGTACTTAAAATATCAAACTATCATCAAATTATTTGATTCTAAATCAAATTAAATATTTAAATTTAAACGATTTGATTTAATTTTTTAATTTAAATCATTGTTTGCACTCTCATACTCGAAAGTAGTGCAATTATGACTTATTAAGCCCCAAATCACTTTTTTTATATTAAAATTTTCAAAGCAGTACAAATATTAGTTACTGAGCCTTCAAAGCTCTCGATTTACATTTTAAACTTTCTCAAAGTTATTATTTGTTGAATGTTTAAATTTTTTAAAATAAATAAAATATTTTAAAAAATTCAGGTTGATGAATGGATTTAGTTCAACCCAGTTTTTGATCAACACATTTATTATAACGACATGAGATATGTTGTTTGGGCCATAAATAAGTTGACTCGATTATGACACAACAATAAATTCAGATATGCGCCAAGCTATTAACTCATTTATGATCGGCAAAAGGACCTATTTATTAAAATTAATACTTATTTTTTCTAATTTTAATTTTCATATTTTTTATATATTTCATAATTTTATTTATTTTAATTTCTCAATTAAAATTTTTTATTATACTAAATAAAAGCCAAAAATATAAATTTATTAATTTTTATAATTAAAAAGTTATAATAAATGGGATGATAGGAAGGGTTAGATTGGGTAACCTATTTATTAAATAAGATGAGTACAAGTTTTAATATTTGACTAATTTAATAAATGAGTTGAAAATATGTTAAGTTGACTCGAATTGACTCACTTAAAACTTTTGTTAATATTTGTAAATATTTAACAAATAAATTTTGGGTGTTTAAAAATATAAATAAAAAATTTTAGAGAATTTAGTAAGTAATATTTGTGTTATTTTTAAAATTTTAAATGTAAAAAGATAACTTTCGGGCTTCATTTAGTTTTAGTTTTTTTTTTTAAATAAAAAAAAAAATTAATATATTTTTAAATTTAATATTAAAAAAATTTATTTTTATATTAAAAAATTTTATTTTTATATTAAAAAATATATAAGACATGAAATAAAATTAATTTTAAGATTTATATTTATAATAATTATAAATAAAATTAATTTTTATAATTAAAATTTATATTAAAATAAAAAAATATCTCGACTCGAGTTCTCATAGTATTTAATAAAAATAAAAGGCTTTTGTGTCTCCATTATTATTGTTTTGATAGAGTAAATCCCCTTTATTTATTTAATTTAAATAGTAAAATTCGAAAGTTTTCCCTCCGTCTCTGAAGGGCAGAAGTAAAAATAAATAATTGTTTTATTCAAAAATCAGAAATGCACCAACAAAAAGGCGAGAGGGTACGCCCTCGATGTCTTTCTTTTACAGTCCCCCACCTTTCTCTCTGTCACCTAGTCTTCTCAACAGTCGCAGCACCCCTCACTGCTCACCACGGGCCCTTTCTTTCTCCTCCCATCGCTCTCTCTCCCTTCTTCTTCTTCTTGCTGAAACCTCTCGCTACCTCATTTGCTGCAAAATCTGTCTCTTCGCCTGACGTCATGGCTACCGGGAGCTACAGGAATGGAGCACCTAAGATGAAGCTCGACCGCACTCCTTCCTCCGTCTACGCTACTCCTAAGCCTGCCGCCAGGTCTCGCGCTGTCGGCGGTGGCAGCGCTCGGCGAAGCAGCTCTACACCACTCGCCGCCAAGGACGGCTTAGGTTCGTTTCCCTCTTCACTGTGATTCTCCAACTCACAATATCGTGAGATCTGGTCGTGATTGCTTCCCTATGCCATTTCCACTAGGTCTAGGATGGATCTGTTGTTGCTTGTGATGCGTCTTACGTGTTCATGCTGCTCCATCGGTTCTCATTTTTTAGGAGTGGTGCTCTGAGTAAACTCTTTGGATTAAATATTTTGTGCTGTAAAAACTGGTTTTATTGGACATGGATGCTAAGTGGGTTCATAGCGGACAGATTCATCACGAAATTTCAGCACTTGTCATCTGCCTTCTGTGAGGAATTGCGCTGACATTGAATAATTTCGGGAGACCGAGGACCAGTCCATTTGTTTAGAGCGAGAGAGGATTCATTGCCTTAGTTATTTCTTCTTTGATGAGATGTAGAGAACACTTTCCTCTTACTTTATACATGTATTTGTATGTGATGCTAGAAGGAGGTGAATTTAGTAGTGATGCCAATTGCCTCTTTATTCAGGATGCTTTACTAACTTAGCTACATAGCCTCTATCCAACCTTTCGTGCTCGTCAATACCACAAATGGGTATTTCGGCCTTACAAACTTATTCCTGTGCAATCAGGATTGGCAGAATGGTCCCTAGTTTTAAATCAATTCAGCCATTGCTCTACTTACCTCTCCCTCTTAATGCCATTCTCCAACATGCATGCTCACTTATCATGAGTTTGTTAATTAGACGATCACTTATCAGTAAAGCTAATAAATTTATGACAACCCAATAACTTTGAGCTCAGCAGAATAGATTATCAGATGAGATTTGTTGTCTTGAGTTACCAAGAAAATATTATATTTGTCAGAGTTGTAACTCGATTTAACGTGATCAGAATTGAAATTCAATCTACCGTTAAAATAGGATTATATACAGTTTTCTTGATTGTATAATATTTTACCTGTCAAATTCTATAATCTTTTCATTTTATCATTTGTTCTACCAAACCTTTGAACACAATTAAACAGTCTCTATTGAATTCAGCTTGATTCAATGTATGCCTATGGTTAGTTTAAATTTGTTCAAATTAATTAATCTTACCACCAAGTAAAATCTAGCATGGGTCTTCATGCTGTTATTTTATCAAAATAATGGCATACACTGGAAGTGCAAGGCATGGGGATGGAGCTCAATTGGCTCCTTGAAAACAGCCTCAGTTTCATCTCCAGCTCTGCAGTCTTGCTTCTTCTCTATGAAAAGCAAATCCTGCTGAATCCATTGAAGAGGCTTCATTAATATCATTGATTTAGTTTTATCCACAGAATCTAGTGCTTGGATCCCTCCTACAACTGATTACTGATTAGGTTGTCATAAATCAAGCTATTAACATATCTTTGATTCATCAATTTGTTCCTAATTTTGTTTCCAGAAAATGTAGTAGACTCGGTGGTGAAAATCCTTTTTGCAATAATTAAGATACAGTTAAGGCGGGCAAAAAGAATATTTTCAGGTGTTTAACTTGTACAGTTTTATATATTTGTGTAAGTAACAATTGAAAAATATTTGGCAGTTTAGGATTTGTTGTTGTCACGATAATTATTCTTGTGCAGTCATGCCTAGTGCAGCTAGCTACATAATCATCTTCATTCCTAAGGTTCCAAATCTGTGAGTATGTTGCATACGAAGCATTGATAGAAGTATTCTTGCTTAAATTTAGTCGGTAAGACTAAGTTTTGAGAGCTATGGGTAGAGGGAAAAGCTTTGAGCACCACTTCCAATTAAATGCTTCTATGTCAGTTGTCAGATAAACTAGATTAAAGATTGCAAACTGTTCTTACTTGTAAAGGTTCAATGGGCCATTTATATCATGCATGACTCAAATAACCAACCTGAATTTATTTTGTACATATCCACAAAATGACTACTGCTTTCTGCAAAGCAAAATTACTGAGAGCTTTCTGTGTATTTTTTTACATTTTTTTCTCGATGGTTGAAGTCAAGCAATTTGTTTTTCTCATTTTTAATTCATCAGTCCCAGGTAGAGTTCGAGTTGCTGTAAGGCTTAGGCCTCGTAACACAGAGGAGTTGGTAGCTGATGCTGATTTCGCTGATTGTGTTGAGTTGCAGCCTGAGGTTGTTTCCCTTGCATTTGCATTCTTGTGAATAATACTTCCTTTTTCTTACTAGAAGACTGTTCATTGAACTTATGACATGTCAATTTTTATTATTTTATACCCCAGCTTAAAAGGTTAAAGCTTCGCAAAAACAATTGGGAGTCCGAAACATATGAATTTGATGAAGTGCTTACTGAGTTTGCTTCACAAAAACGTGTATATGAGGTTGTTGCCAAGCCGGTTGTTGAGGTATACATGTTATTTAAATGGTTTCTTGTTACACTTCATTAGATCTTGTAGCTGCTTTACAGATATGTTATTGTGGTTTTCAATTATTAGTTGAGCCAAGTACTTTTTTCTTTTTCATAGTTTAGTACTTGGAATGCTACCGCGCACCTCTGACCAAATGTTTTTCCCACTATTGGCTCTTTCGCCAGATTGCTGTCTTTATTTATGAGTTATGATTTGACTATACTTTGTGCTTAGCTTAATATTTCCCTGCTATTTCCTATCCCTTCATCGAGCTTTGGGTTTTATAATTTGATATTTCATTTGGAGATCATAACCTGAAATGCTAAGGGGATCAAATTGAGGTGCCTATTTGAAAATTAAATCTAGGTACTTGTAAAACCAATCGATCCCCTAAAACCTTGGTTCATCGACTTTCGCCTACGAACACTTACTCTTGAAATTCAAAACCTCAAGGAACATTATCGAGATTAGGCCTTGAAACATTGGAGGATTGATTTCGAGTCTCTCTTGAACTTCGAAATATTAATATGGCATGACACTACGAAACGATGACTTTCAAAAATGCTAGACGCACACGCGCAAAGGCATGACAAATAATGTAATATATGTATGTATATTATATAATTAGTAATACACATAACAATTCATATATAAGAAAATACTTAAAGCATAAAATAAAAATTTTATTCATTGGGAATAGAAGAAGATTAATTTAAGAAACAAATACCTATGTGACAGTGTAATTTTGCATTACTTTTATTCAATGTTGTAGATGCACCTAGGAAGTACAAATATAATATGGGGATATAAGAAAATGATATGGTGTGGCACATGGAAATGTACATTCTTCCTTGGTCTCAAAAATATTCTTAAGGCTGACTTCGACCTCGAGTAGTTTTCTCGAACAAATACAATGACTTCTTGAAGATTTCTTTTCAAGAATACCAAACCTTCAAGAAGACTATTTTTGAGACTTGGTTGAGGAAGTATGTTTGAGGACCTTGAGAAAGAAGATCCAACCATAACTTAGCACACAAGGCTTTGACATCAACGAGCTCGAGTAAGGAGAGAATAAGTAGGGATCTTAGGAAGCAATCTTGCGATTCATTTTTGAGACTTGGTTTCGAAATCTTTGAGAAGATATTAGGAGGCTCAACCATGAATATTTTGATGACTTGAGATCGCACAATGTTGGAGGTATTATGGTTGTCAATGTTGAGAAATATGACAATTGGAGCCCAAATATTTGCCTTCAGATTTGGGAGAATTACAATGGCCATAGGCATTGATGACGTAGGAACAGATTTGGCAAGTAACAACTATCTTTCCTATTGGGTGCAAGGCTGAGAGACTCCAGATCTCAAGCAACGAGATTCAAGGAGTATCGGGAAAGATACAATCTCAAGATTGGATCAAAATTAATTCTAGATCTTGTCCTGCTCAGATGGGAGATTTTTCATTAGATGTTTGTGATCAAAATGATTCTCTAATTGTAGGATTACTTACTACGTTGTACTTGTAATTAATTCCGATTATCTAGCCCTTATATGTCTGTAGAAGAGAGAGTTTGGTACTTGGAAAAGTACTGAGATTTTAAAGTCCATATTAATTTATTATAAGCATAGTGGGAGTTTATATGATGATGGTAATAAAAAGAGGAAGATAAAATTCTTGAAGCTTATTTTTTGTGTGGTACTGGGTTTTCATCCTCCACCAACTTCATTGTGGTTTTGTCTATGACTAAGTTCTTTTGCTTATCCAAGAGGGTTCGTCTTTGAGAGTTAGTTGGGAAAACGAAGTAATCTAGATTTCGCATCTAACTTTGCACAAGATTATAATTTGTGCTGTGACCATTCCTCATGCCAACACTATACAGATCATTAAATACATGAAATGTTAAGGTAAATCTATGTATGTCAAAAAAAATTAGAAAATTGCTCGTTAGTTTGTTTTCCCGAAGTTCTATATCACACTTTAGGGCCTCATTTGGTTAGAGCTAAAAAAAACTATCAAACTCCTCTAAAAACATTTTCTTCAATTTTCATATTTATTTCACTTCATACACATTTAAATATTAAAACTCAACTTTATTTTACATCTACACAAATCATAACCTTAAAATTTAATTTTATTTCATATCCTACACACACTTCAATAACAAAATCAAATTTATTTCACATTTAACACAATTCTTGATAATAAAATAATTTTATTTCACATTTAACACAATTCTTGATAATAAAATAATTTTATTTCACATCATAATATTAAAATAATTTTCTTTCTTTTTCTATCTCAAAAAACTTAAAATATTCAAAAAATATAGTTGACTTAAATGAGGCCTAGATGTGCCATGTGTTCATTTGACATGAGCTTACTTTTTTGATATCTACAAATGAAGCAAGAGCTCATGCCAGTAAATGTACAGTCAAGAAATAATATATTGCCATGAGGAACTGGAATGTTGACATATCCTTTTTGAGTTAACTTTATATTTTAAACTAGAATGGCCAAATTATTGGAACGGACAAGACTAATTGATAGAAAAATTATTTTTCTTCATTTTGGTTCAAAACTTTTTGCTTATGAACTTGAAAAAAAAATGTGAGGTGAAGATCAGAGAAGAAAGGTGCTTGTGGCATGCTGACAGGGTTTCCTTCTACTGTTCCAAATTTAGGTGCCATGGTAAGCTGATTATAAATGTTTAGATAAATAAAGGATCAAGCTAAGATGACGGATGATGCTCAAGATGATGAAAGGACATTTGATGAAATATACTAGCTGAAAGAAGACAAATTATTGGGGAAAAGATGTGGAAGATGGAAAAAAGGGAAGGAAAGATAAGACGGAGTGAAATCAGGAGGAAAGAAAGAGGGCATCAAATAGTGACATTTGTTTGGGTTATCTGATCGTATAACAGACAAATGAGAGATAAATTGTGTTGGATGGATTATGAAGTGTGATTTATTTATCTTTTATTGCATTGATGAGTTTGGCATTGGCTTGATTATAATTTCTCATACTTATCCAATCCTTGGACCTAGCAACTAGATCTGTTTTGCTATTATAGTTAGTAGAGTTGGACCAAGATACTTTGAAATATAATCCAGAATGACCAATTTCTACCTTTTTTTCCTTGGGTTGGGAGAAGATGAGAAGATGTTTTGGGTCATTGTTAGTGCAACTATGTACAAATCACAGTTTTGAATCTTTGATAACCCCTGATTTTGGAATGTGGTGTGTTAAATTCATCGAACTAAGTACGCTCCTGTGTGCCCATTGCTCTGCTCTTGTTGTCCCTGTAGCAGTAGCTTCCAAATGAGCCTAGTCATATTAGTCACCTTCATTGTTTTCCAATTTTTGCTGCGGACACTCATGGTGCTCGCTATGGTTGAGTTTATCAGATATGAGCTGATTCTGCACTCCCCATTTAGATATATTGAGTCTAATTAAATTTGCTTTAGTTGATCAAGATAGTTCAATCAGTTTATTCTCATTTTAGTTTAGTCTATATTGAGTCAGTTTAGATACGACTAATCGAGCTAGTTTTTCTAAGTTAATTGGTTTAAATTTGGGTTGTTTGTAAATTACGTTTTTAGGATTTATTCATTAGTTAGATCAAGTTTATCAGCTTGAATTTGGGAATTTTAATTTTTATTTATCTATTAGATATTGTTTGGACTCACCTCGCTAAATTAGACTTGTGGATCTAATTATCTATTAGATCTTGGAAACTTTTCAATTTATAGGATCGGAGTCTTTGCATAATTCTTTCCTTTATAAATAGGGACATTTACATACATGCCACATAAATTTTCTAATATTACACCACACACTTTCTTCACAAATTTACACTATGGAGTAGTTAATTTTTATGAAGAAAGAATGTGTGATGTAATATAGGAAGATTTATGTGGTATGTGTGTAAAATTCATAAATAAAATAAAATTTGCCCATTTGGTCATGAAATTGAATCTTGATTTATGAAATTGCATCAATTTTAAATTGTGGAAGGAAATGGCTAGGGCTTAGAGTAAAAATTTTAAACTCTTAATTTTATTTTAACTTTTTGAATTTCTTCTTCCTACTGAGCATCCTAAATTAAAAAGATGAGCTGATTAAAAAATGGCTCGTAAGGGACGATTCGATTCCTTTTGTTCCTACCCTTATGACTCCTAAGAAAGATGATAATTTGAGGATGTGCATGGATAAATGTTTCATCAATAAAATTAATGTGAAGTACTATTTCAATTACCCTTTTTAGATGACATGTTAGACACGATGGCGGGGTTTTATTTTATTTTCGAATATTGGCTTTAAGGGAGTCTGCCATCAGGTCAAATCAGGTATGTGATGAATGGAAAACAACCTTTAAGATGAAGGATTAGTTGTATGAATCATTGGTTGTACTTTTTGGGCTTTCCAACGCCCCTAGTACGTTTATGCGATTGATGACTCAAGTAGTATGATCTTTTATTAGCACATTTGTTGTTGTTTGCTTTGATAACAACCTTATTTTTTTAAAATTAAGGGTAAACATTTGAGCACTTGGTCTAGAGGACCTAAGATTAAAAGTGATAAATATCAAGCTAGAAGCTTAAACTCTGAAATTAAGGTGATTTAAATTAAAGATGATTTGAAATACGACAACTAACAATAAATAAGGTTTCTTGTTATGTTTATGTCCTTATTTTGATATTCATACTTGTGAATGTTATCGTAATAATTATGTAAAATAATATACGTGTTTACACAATTTTTATTTGAATATTTAATGCTAATATTTATTTCTTATTATGTTATTTATCTGGACTCTTAGTTTGCCTATTGAGTAAGTTTTAATGGGCTCCTACGTGAAACATGATCGGTTTAGCACAACACAAAGGGAACAAAGGAGAGAAGCCGATGAAGAATGGAACAGAATAGAAGCACTTGTGATTGTGTCTCAAGTGGCCTTGTAAAATTGTTTTTTTTTTGTTTGATGTGATCATATATAGAGATCAAAATACAAATTATGATATATATTACAGATAGTAGAAAAGAAATTTTATTGTATTAACATTAAAAGTAGTAGAAATGTAACTCTAACATCTTTACCGTTAGTAATAAACATGATAATGGTGAAATTCTAGTTACTGGTGGTTGGAATGTTACAACCTATATCTTAATGTCTACCGGTGAATCCCACAAAAGGGCAAGATGAATAACTAAGCAGGTAGTTTTTACTTGAAATTGAGGATATTAGTGTCATTTCGTTCAACAGAATGGTTTAGGATTCATGAGTTTTTAGAGAGAAATTATAGCGGATTGATTTAGAAATATTAGAGAGGTACAATGCTAAAGTTGATTTGTGCTAGATATGGTTGAGTTCCATCCACCTTGAGAGGGTTGGTGCGGTATGGAGCCTGTTATTGGTGAGTTTTTAGAGAAATGCAAAAGCTAATTCTGCACTCCCCCTTTGAATAGATTAAGTCATTAGTTTTGTTCTAATCAATTGAGCCAATTCAATCAAATTATTTTTAGTTTAGATCAGTTTGGGCTAGTTAGTTATGTATGACTGGCAAGCCAGTTTAACAAATTCAATTGGTTTAAATTTTGGATTTTTTTATATTTTATTTAGCATTTATCTATTAGCTAAATTATGTCTATTGCTTGAATTTAGGAAATTTTATTTTTATGTATTATTAGTTTTAGTTTAGTTTTATCTTGTCAAATCAGAGTTGTGGCATTAAGAGTTTTTCTATTTAGAGAACTGGATTCTGTGTGTATTTTTTTGCCCTACAAAGAAAATAAAACTTACTCTTTTTGGTTCATAAAATTGAATCTTGGTTTATGGAATTGGACTGGTTTTAAATTCCAGAAGAGCTAGGGCCTAGGGTTAAAATCTATGAACCCTTAATTTTATTTTATCTTTTCAAATTTCTTCTTTCATTTCCTTCTTCCAAATCCTAGCCACCGCCGACTTTCTGCATCTGTTTTAGTTTCACTTGTGTTTATTTTCATTTTTGCAATCCAGGTTTTATTTCCCAAAAGAATATTGTTGGCAATAAATTTGAATGGGAGTTTATATTTGCTTTTCAATTAATCAAGCATACCATGAGGATGTTGTACAGATGTTTAAAATATTTTTCTTTGTTTCTGATGGATCACAATTTTCCTTTCTGACTGATTGGAGGCAATTTTCTAATGGTGCATTTGTTTATGTTCTCTTCAATTTTTTTTGCGGCTTGTGTTGAACCTTCGTTTCTTTTTGTAGAGTGTATTGGAGGGGTACAATGGAACAGTTATGGCTTATGGCCAGACCGGAACTGGAAAAACTTTTACTCTCGGTAAGCTTGGAGAAGAAGATACTGCGGCCCGAGGAATCATGGTTCGTGCCATGGAGGATATACTTGCTGATACTTGTCCTAGCACTGATTCTGTATCGGTCTCCTACTTGCAGGTTCTTGGTTGATTTACCATTTTCAATTTGTTCTAACTGCAAGAAACTGCTAACATTTTAATTTCATATTTGGACTATAGCTTGCTAATTCCAGTTTGTGCAGCGATGTGAGGACCTTTGGCCATACGAAGTAGCTAAGTATTTTCTTTCTTTCCCGTTGCTTACAGCTCTATATGGAAACAATCCAAGACCTTCTTTGTCCTGGAAATGATAACATTGCCATTATAGAAGATCCAAAGTCAGGGGATGTCTCAATACCTGCAGCTACTGTTGTTGACATTAGAGATCAGAGTAGCTTTTTGGAGCTTTTGAGATTGGGAGAAGCTCACCGCTTCGCTGCAAATACGAAGCTGAACACCGAGTCATCTCGCAGTCATACCATTCTCATGGTGAATAGACATTTTGCATAAACTGAGTGCTCTTATTACAAAAACAATTGGGTGCCGTGGCTTCTTGTTTAGTCATTTTTTTCTTTTATAATGATGTTCAATAAAAATGGTGTTGTTTTTGGGCATGCTTTGGTGTAGGTTCATGTTAATAGGTCTATTATGGGAAGACATTGCGAAGGAGGCTTTTCTACTCAGAATGGTCAAGCATCTTCCCTGGTTAAATCATTGAGGCCTCCGATAGTTAGGAAAAGCAAACTCGTTGTTGTTGATCTTGCTGGTTCAGAGCGAATAGATAAATCAGGTACTTTATGGATGATGAGAACATACCACTAATACTTCATTGCTGCATTCTTCATGTCCTGAATATTTAAAGTTTTAGCAATTTCATCTCCATTTGGTCCTGTAGAATTGCATTAATAGCTGTCAAATTCTCTTGTATGCTGCTTAGTCGAATCTGGTTGATTGTTGGGTAGTTAAGTTTGTTTCTCTTGGATGTAAAGTAACAGAAAACAGCTGAATATTAGGAGACTGATGTTTGGCCATGTTCCAGTTAAAATGTCATACAACTGAATATTAGATGATTGATGTTAGGCCATGCTAGTTAAAATGTCTACAGCCTTGTATCTGTCAGATTTATCAGTTTTGTTTCATTTTGTTCATTGACGCCTGCATTCAGTTTTTTGTTTTTTAGAAATTTTCTTTACTTTTTGCATTGACAATATCGTGTCTGCACAGACTCTTTCCATTTTGTGGAGGTAAATATTTGATGATTGCCTGAATGTATTGATAAGGTCAATGACTACAGATACCAAGGACCTTTCCACTTTTTTGACTTTTATTTTCTCTATTCATTTTTATGCTAGCCTGTTGAATTCAATTATTACTACTCCAACGAGTCTTCTTCGAGCTTGCTACTGGTTGATGTTGTGATTGTGAACTTTTTCCTCAAATTTATTGAGTATTCTCTTATTCTCTTGCTTCTTTTATTTTTGTCTTCATATGTGTTGCTGCTTTGTCAGTTCCATTTCCACATTAATGTACTGTAATTTGACTTTCATTAGCTACTTATATTAGCTTTTGGGGGCTTAAGAAAACAATGTGAATATTTATATCATTGAGAACAACCTAATTATGTCTTACCATTATTTATATTCCTTAAACATTGCCATTTTTGTCAGGAAGTGAGGGACATACGCTGGAAGAAGCTAAGTCCATCAATCTTTCATTGACTGCGCTGGGTAAATGCATAAATTCTCTTGCTGAAAATAGTGCACATGTCCCTTTTCGTGATTCTAAACTTACAAGATTACTTCGGGATTCATTTGGAGGTATGGAGTTCTAGCTGTTTGATTTCAGCCTTTTGCAACAGTTATGAGCTTAGAATTTGCTTTTTTGAAATATTGATTAAAAAAAAACAAAGAATCCTAGAGTGGAGTATGACCTTATTGCTGTAAGTCACAACGTAATTTCTGTTAATATGAAGGCTATAATTCGTGAGCCATGCTATTCGTTTTGATTTTCCTTGAATGAATGTGAATATGATTACGTTTCTGATGCTTTATGTCCTATAGTGTGTTTCTTTTTTAGCTTTTTCCCTTAGAAATGCTACTACTTTAAGGATTCATGTTGCGTTCTGAAGATTATTTTCACCCAAATTTATGCTATTTCCAAAATTTGTAGCTTTGGAGAAAATCTCATTAATAATCCCCTAAAATACTTGTTACTTTTGCAATGTGCCTGGTGTATAAATTCACTTTGGGTGACTATAGCCTGCAGATTGCTTAATAAATGACAATTTTGTGAGACATCCTTTCTAGTAACATGTTGGTTGTTTGTCTTTTGTAATTTTTTTCAAGGTTTTATTTAGATATGAACCATTCAGATATCTGTGATATGACTATGCTATAATCTTTTGTGAAATATGTTAGTATCGGAGAATATTTGTGATGTTATGAAGTTCAGTATGTAAAAATTCAAAGATGTGTCCACATATCTCAAGGGATTTTTTTGGAGAAAAATAATTCTCAGGAAATTCTTCCAAGGTATTGCGCACATTTTAGATGGGGCAACGTGCTAAATAACTAGATAAATATCAATTTTTGTGGCGGCATTAAGAACATGCATTATAATTTCTTTCCTTTTACCAATCTGTATTGACTTGGAGGCCATATGCTCAAAGTGCACTTCTAGAGTGTCTTTAGTTTATCTTCATTACAGGATATGTTTCATAGTTTTTGCTTGCAGAGAGAGAAGGTATGTGAAGGAAACACTGGTTGCGGCCCCAAGAGGCTTCGAATCCCTCCTAAAAAAACTTTTATTAATTTTTTATATTTATTTCTTATCATACATAAATTTAAAATCCTTAGAGGATTTATGTCATGTTTGATTAAACAAGTTTTATGCTAGTTATTGATTGCCTAATACAATCATCCGTGTTTCTCTTTCGGGACTTGACCTTAAAAAGAAAATATACAAATGAATATACTTATTACAAAAATGAGGATGCTAAGGTGCGTAAGTAACTATATATGAAAGGACAAATTGAGAAATGAATATATTCACGAGAAAGTTGGAGCAGCATCAACTAAGGATAAACTCAGAGAAAGTCAGCTGAAATGGTTTGGACATATAAATTGTAGGCTGATTGAAGCTCCAGTAAGAAAAGTTGAGTTATTGAATTTTGCTCATGTAAAAAAGGAAGATGGGGATAAAAAAAGGCCTGACAAAAAACTATAAAGAATGATCTTATATCTTAAAGCTAAATGAGGATTTTTTAAGTGATAAAGTACAATTGAAATAAAGGATTCATATAGCCGACGCTTCCTAGTGGGATCATGGTTTGGTTGTTGTTATTGTTGCATACATAAATTCAAATATTAAAAATCAATTTTATTTTGCATCTTACACAAATCTCAACCTTAATAATCAACTTTATTTTCGTAAAAAAAATAGCAGTTTACTTTATTTAACGTCTCCTAGTGAGATAAGGGATTGGTTATTGTTGTTTTAACTTTATTTCACATTCAACACAATTTTCAATAATAAATTCATTTTTTTCTAACCAAACAAGGCCTAATAGATTTAAGCTAAAATATTTAATCTGACTTTTTGATTAAATACAACAGTAATTATTTATTTTTTCTTTCTTTGATGATGACTTAGCCTCTAACATGTAAGACTGAGAATGTTTGATGAGTGGAAGAAGAGTATTCTTGTTCCAATTTTTAAGAACAAGAAAGATATTCAAAATTGTGATAATTATAGAGAGATGAAGTTTGTCGGTCGTACTATGAAACTCTGGGAAAAAGAATTATTAAACAGACACTAGCAACTGATACAACAATATCAGACAATCAATTTAGTTTTCTGCTTTGAAGTTCAGTAAACATTAAAATAAATCGTCATATTATTTTTATTGGAAAATTCATATGACAAAGCACCAAGGGAGATTCTTTGATAATCAATGAAAAAGAAGAGTGTCCATTTAATGCACCAATAACTTGCATGATGGAGTTACTATTAATGTGAGGACTATTGATGTAATTTGTACGAGTTTCTTATTACAATTAGACTACACCAAGTTCCAGTTTAAGTCTCTTTCATACTATTGATAATTGAGATGACTAAACATGTATTCAAGGTTAGATTGCATTGTATATGCCTTATACAAATGATATAGTTCTAAAAGATGAGAGTAATGCAGGATTTAATCAAAAATTAGAATTCTATAGGAGCCCTTTAATAGCAAAAAGATTCAAATTGATGCAAAGTAAGACAAAGTATATGCACTATAGTTTTATAATTTTGTAGAAAGAATTGATGACACTATGAGACTAGGTGGGACCTAGAAAGCACAGATATGATACAGTGATATAACATGACAATGCAACACAAGAACTTTTCAAAATACATGTGTGACGCCTGTGGCCGAAGAGGGTGGGGAGTGATCGCCGAGTGATGTCCTAAGAGAAAGGAATCACGAAGGTAAAGTGCGGCTCCTGGCAGGCTTCTAGGCTGAATAATGAGTAGTATGAGGGGCACAAGAATGAATCTTCCCATAAGAAAGGGAGGGAGATCTTGAGATGTATAAGTAAATAACGTGATCTCAACTGCTAGAGGCGTATTTTGGGGCAAAAACGTGAGGCTAATTATGGGAAATGCTGTAGTTAAGCGTGCTTGGGTTGGAGCAACACTGGGATGAGTGACCTGGGAAGTGCTCAAGTTACGCAGTTTTCCTAAAATCAAAGCAAACAATACTTCTACATTTAGATCACAGGATGTTGCAATATGCTCTGATACCACCATGTCACATCCCAAATCACCCCAACCCTCGTAGCGAAATCATTCAAAAGTAAGTTGGTGTTGATCAGGTGTGACGCAGATGAATTATAAAATAAAAATTATTTTAAACACAATTAGAAGTCATATTTACAGTAAATTAAATTGAGAATCACTTCATATATATATATATATTATATTTTATATCTCACAAAATTCTACTACATACAAAACTAAATTACTTCAAACTATTTTCCTATCTATAGATATTACAATTTTCATGTCAAAATCTACATTGGATTTCATTCTATACAAAACTAAAAATAGTAAATAAAATAAGATACTATTCGGCCTTGCCTTCCTTTTCTATCCCCTTCGCTTTTTCATGTACACCAGGTGATGTACTTGTCATAGCATGGCAGGAGTCCGTTAAAACAGACTTAGTAGATAAAATAATTTTTCATTAAAATAAATAAATAGAATTAATAATGTATGTAGACTGAACATAATCAATATATCCACCAAACAAAAATAGAATCAATGAAATCTATCTCCATTACGACAAGCCTTATCATGCAAAATATGTTTTTTTGTTATACGCTAATTACCAAATCCATGATTGCTTTTATAAATTCAGTAATTCAGTTTATTTCATTTTGGGCCCTAGGTTTGTCAACTAATCACCTCAAATTACATCACGGAATATCGCGTCAATAGATAATAAGGATTCTTTTCCACAATGGCTCTCATTAGCCATTTTTTATGGAAGTCCACCATCAGCCCAAAAAGGCATTGGACGCTATCGCACCAACATCTAATTCAAGCTCGAGCTAGGCATATGTGATTGCTTGTGAGAAATCTTTCTTTAATTTAAATTTTTGCTTTTAAAACAATGCCTTCATAACATGATTCAAAATTATTTAATCACCCATATCCCATAGGCTTAACATATTTTTAAGAGTCCACTTTAACAAAATAATCACAAAAAATATTCCCAATAATTCTCGTGCAATTTAAAATTCGTTTATTTACTAAACTGAAATATAACAGCCACAAATTTCATATAAAGAAAATTACCAATCATTACTCGAAAACCTCAAATTTAACACAAATAATGAGCATGATAGAAAAGGTTTATTTACCTTTTTTGCACTATAATTTGAATAAGGTGGGGAAGAAGAATTTGGCCTCCAACTAAATTCTTCTTCTTTTCTGCCTCTTTCTTCTTCTTCTTCTTCCCGCACACGGCAAACAAAGAAGGAGAGGTGCTGTTATTGCTGCTTTCTCTCCCTAGCCTACGCTCAAAATTGGTGTGAGAGCGACCAGCTTAAAAGATGATTTTGATTAGAATTTATTTTTAATTAATTGTACTTTATTAAAAGTGTTGTAGAATTATTATGATAAAATTAGATTATTTTATTATGGTTATTAATATATTATTTTGGATGTTGGGTTGTGTATTTAGTATTAAAAGATGTATTATGATCACCCCCGATTCAGCTAGTTGATTCGCTGCTTAATCATTTATTATTAAAAGATGTATTAGGATCACCTTCGACTCAGCTAGTTAATCTGCTGCTTAATCATTTATTAGCAGATCGGGGTGTGACAACATGACACTAATACAATGCGACATAATAATATAAATATTGTGTAATAACCATAAGTAAAAGTTCATTTCTGTGGAAAACATGTTAATTATAAAAGAAAATTAATTCTTTAAATGGAAAGATACAATAAACAAAACTTACGTAATTAAATAATAATCGTGATGGTGTAAGTTGATATTACTTTGTTCAATATTATAGAAGCACCTACGTAGCACGAAAGATATGAGAACACAACGCAACATGGCACAACGTAATGTGTGGCATATAAAGGTCCACGCTTCCTCTGATGGGATAGTAGTCCTTTTATGTGAGCTTCAACTACGTCATATCTTTTATCTATAGCATAGAAGTATATAGGATGTTAATCACAGAATCAATGGAGGATACTTAAAATAAAGTGATAGTAGTATTATGCGTTATAGGGATGTAAATCCAGTAGAATTGGTGCCTAATCAACTTTGCTAAATGAAACTAAATATTAGATATTTATGTAATGAAATATCTATAAGATTAGTGTAATTGAGATGTAGATGATAAAGATGGATGAGTAGTCACAACAACATGGACTTCATTAGAAATGACTGTATTGGAGAGAGGTAGGACGCATCTATAAGGATATGATCGAGGAATGGTGTTTAATGTGGTTTGGCCTTTTCCATTAATAGAGTCCCTTGTATGTAAATTTGTGTGGATCTAAGTTGGAGTGACGTTTAATTTCCTACTTATGATTTAGGTCTAATTTGCAGATCAAACTCTATATTGAGTTGGCTGAAGGGTTGTAATAAGGCAGCCCACCCCTCTCCTCTCTATTCCCTACCAGTTCGAGGCCAACTATATAGGAATATATATTACATTTTTGAAGTTTTTTGGATTTTAAAATACTAGTACTCAGTTATAGATGGTTATTTACATTTGAAATTATGTTGTAAAGTGGTTGCCCTCCTTGAAGATCTCTTGAACCCTATGGAATTAAAGTAGCTAAATCAAAAGCACATAAATCCCTTCCTCGATTTGGGTATGTAGGATCGATATGAGTCTAAAAGAGGGTGAATAGACTCTAATTAAAATTTCAAAATTTTAATTTACTTAACTAGACAATATTATTGCAATGATATAATAAAACGAGAAGTAAAGCTGAAGCCGTAAATAAAGGCAAAATAAGAGAGATTAGAAGAAAGAACATAATATGTGATGTGGTTCAGCTCAACTTTGAGTATACTCCACCTCAACCCAATCGTTTTATCCAATATAATCAAACACTCCTTCGAACAAAAGCAGAGAAGTTCGTATACCTCCTCTAGCACCTAGCTGAAGCCTTGCTAGCAAGTGAGGGCACAAAATATCCAACTCAAAGACTAGCTTGGAAATTCCCCCTTTTTTACAATCTCAACAAAAGGAAAGAAGGGAGAGAATCTCAAAGGATAACAACAAAGTTACAAGTGGAAATGAACTCACATTTCCTTCTAAACATCAATCTTATGTGCAAAAGGAAGAGTGAATGAACACTTGAGCGCTTAGAACTTTGAACACTTCAATTAACCTTCACTAGTTGTTCTTTGATCACTCAAGAGCTTGGAGAAGTTAATGCGGTAATTGAGAGTAATTAAGATGCTACAAAGTCAAGAAGAAGCCCCCAAAAGCAACCAAAAGTTATTTATTTGGGAGATTATAACAGCTAGTTAAGCTGCTGAAAAGCAGTAATCGATTCAAGAACTAGTCATTAAAGCCCAAGGACCATTAACTCAAACAGGCTTAATCGATCACTTGATCGTTCTCCTTGTTCGATCACGTGATTGATCAAAAGCAACATTAGCACCATACTACTTTAGCCTTAGATCGATCTACCAAAAAGTTCCCACTATCTTTGGTCAATTAGCCCAACACTGATCGATCACCTGATCGATCAAAGACAATAGAACTCTAGGTTGACCTTTAAGTGGGTAAATACCAACCCACTCAAAAACCAATACAAAAAGCTAAGTCACCGAAACTATCTAAGTGCTCTAACATATCATCCACACTATTCTAACACATGAAATCAATTTATTGGTGGAATTACAAATTTTTACAGGAGAACAAAAGGAGAATTAATAAAACAGGGTCTTCTAACTTCAAATTCTCCAACACTTCATGACTTGATCCACACATAATTTGATGCAAACCAGATGGAGCCTATAGTCTTGATCAGAAATGGTAATAAAGAGATAATCCTATGGTTAAGATTATAAACTTACTTGTTAGAGAATAATCAATTTAAGTTAGTTGCTAAATATTAAAATATCACAATAAGGGAAGAACTAAGAGGGCATACTCTCATCCTCCAACAACAAAACGTAAAATGGAATCACATTTTTGAAGTCAATTGTAGTGTTCATCCATAAATGTGCCAAACCTCCATACCTTCTCATGAAGATTCTACTTCCATCCTAAGGGGATCCCTATGAACAACAAAAGCGTTATACTTCCCCAAAAGGACATGGAACCCCATTGCCTGAAAGGTAGAGCAAGAGAGAAGTGCGCATGACGATGGTGAAATTGATTGACCCATTCATTATTAGATACTTTAGTTGAACAACAAAAATAAGGATATGATAAGACACTCAAAAACATGATTGCTAAACTTATATTCTTTGCTCACATTTGGTTGAACGGAATTCCTTTCACCACTCGCATTGCGGTGACTGGACTCAAGTTGAATTCTTCTCATGCTTTGAGGTATGGGTTGATCAACCTCAAGTTGACACTTTGTCTTGGGGACCCTTGCTAGTTGAAAGTTCTGCAGTTATCTAGCCAAACGTGCTTTATAAGTGTGTTTCTTATATTATCATGGATTTGCTTTGGACCTTCAACTCCTTTGGTGTTATGTTCATTTTTCTTGCCACCACCAATTGAAATGTGGTGCTAAAAACAAATCTGAATTCTTCAACCACATATCTAAATTATTTGTTGGACCATTAAGCAGCTGAAGCAATTAGATCAGATGCTATCCCTGATCTAGATTTTCTGGTTGTTGAAGAAAATCTGAGAACTGCTTGGGAACAGCTGCCGGACAGGTTGCTGAATTCTTCATGAGCATGATACTAGCATTCTGATGAGTCTAGGGTTTAAGAGGAAGGAGACCCTTAAAGAACAATGAAATTTGCCCTAAAATGGCCAAAGTTTTTCCACATATTTGGGATTTTCCATGAAATTTGGTGCTTTTTATTTATTTGCATCAAGTTTTCTCGCTTTTGCTTAGTTTTTTTATTTGGATTTATGCTTCCGCATTGTATTGAAGGAATCTATCCTAAGAAGCTATAAAGCATGGGTATGATTATGGGTGAGAACAATCTGATTTCAAGTCAAGCTAGGCATAGCTCAAGCTTGACTCGTCTCAATTAAATTCAAGTTCGAGCTGGCTCGTTTTAACTTCGAGTTGGCTCAAGCATTAATTGAGCTAATTCAAGGCTATGAAGCATGGACACTTCAAGAACCATGTCGTGTCCGTGTCGGACACACGGACACTCGGGGACACGCGAGGACACCTTGTCGGACACGCCACGTGGTGTGTCCTAATAAAATAATATTAAAAAAAATTAAAGGACACTTCTTGGACACGCGAGGACACTTTGGGACACCTTAGGACACTTCTAAGATACTTCTAGGATACTTTTGAGACACTTCTAGAATACTTTTGAGACATTTCCAAGATAT
>JAEMOT010001469.1:18424-55685 GCA_019297695.1 Apostasia ramifera | reverse complement strand
TATCTCAAATCTTTTTAATGCCGACCACGTTTGTTCTCAAGTTCTCATCTTGATTTTATGAGATTTCAGTGCTACTTACGAGTTGTTTATACTTAAAAATTTAAATTTGTATTATGTTATATATATATATTAAGTATAAATTAACTTTATTATTGTATTTGGCGTGTCATACCGTGTCTGTGTCCTATATTTTGGAAAATCGCCGTGTTGTCGTGTCGTGTCGTATCCCGTGTTCCCGTGTCGTGTCCGTGCTTCATAGATTCAAGGTCTTTAAGAGTTGAAATTTTTTCAAAAAATTTGCCTATGCTAGGATTTGAAATTGTGTTAACTATACCCATAAGATCATGTATCAAATATCCTAACTACAACTAACTACATATACTTATATACATGAAATAAAAAATTATAATAAATGATTGAATATGTGAAATATATTTATAGAAATTGAGATCAAGCCAAGTTAATCCTATTCGATCGTGGCTCAGAGCTTTGCTCAATAAACTCAAGCTGAACTCGATTTGAGCTAAATATCTATCCGAACATCAGACGACTATCGATTTCTAAGCCAAACTTTCACCTTTGGGTATAATATGGATACAACGATATGTAAACTTAAATAAAATTTGAATTAGTCAAGATATGACAATTATATATGTGTGTGTTTATATAATATATCGTATTGTCATATTTAAGGTATTGCTTATGTGGTTGGCCTAAATGTCTTAAATATGAATTTCAAAAATATCCTTTGAACTTGAAATTAATTGCACTTTTATATTGTAAAACATTCATGATATTGCTAAAAGCAATATTACGGGGAATCCAAATTGAAAAAGTAAAAACATCCACCAACAATTATTTAATTTTAAAAATTTTAAATTTAGAATAATATCTTAAAGTTATTTAATTTCTCCCCAACATGCTACCAAATATTTAGGTGAGATGAATGTTTAAAAACATATTAGTGGGATAGATTTAATTTCTATCTAAATCCGACTCAAATTAAGTAGCTCTATGTAAACGAGATATAATTGATAAATAATACAATTATAATGACCTGAATTCAGATATACTAATTTAATTAAAGTAGATACGTGCCCTCTTTTCTCTGAATTTTTTGCTTATTGAATAGATAGATAAAACAAAAAAGCTAAAGTTTTATACTTTTTGCAATATAACTTTGATTAAGATAAAGAATGAGCGTGTTCGAAGTCCAATAGAAATAACAACAAAGTGTCTGCTAAGATAAATTAAGTAGATGCATCACTGTTGTCGCTGAAATTATAAAAATTGATCAGTTAAATTAGAGGACACAGTAGCTTGTGGATACCATCTATTTTAATACTGGCAAACTCTAACGTGCGTTAAGTTCTCTGTGATCCTAATTGCATGAACTCGATATGTCAGTCTCCCTTTGTTGCTCTTCGAGTCTTAAGCATTATATTTTTTATTGTGTAGGCTGGGTCGACTGTTCTGACATTTTTCTCTAAGTACAGGTATCGAAAATCGGATAAGCATCCGATAAGTATCGATTTATTGTAAAGATAAAATTTAATGCGTCATGTGTCGTATTGGATATATATTAGTTGAGTATCGGGGAGTATCAGCATTTAATACGGATATATTAGGCTTTATAAAGTTTTGGTACTTCATACCTAAGAAGATGATGTTGTCGTTGCCATGTGACTACTCTTGATAGTTAGTATTGGAGTAAAAGTTCGTTTTTAATATGATTGATTGAAATGATGGGAGCAAATAATAGAGTGTGAAGTTGAAGATCGATCAGTTTGATGCAAGGACTTGGGGTCTAGAAGTTGCAGATAGAAGATCTATTATATCAGAAAAACTTATATCAATCTCTAACGAAAGAGAAGCCCAGAAAGATAAAGCAGAAAGAATAAGATCTTCCTAATCAATAGGCACTGGGATTGATCAAGCTTACATTGTCAAGGGATATGGTTTTCAACATCACAACTGAGAAGACTATAAGTTTGATAAAGCTTTTATGCAACAGGCATAAGAAGCGTTCAATATCGAACAAGATATGTCTGATGCATCGTCAGTTCTATATGAAGATAAATGAAGGGAGTTCTATCGCAAATCTCATAAAAGATCTCAACATCATCACCTCTAAGTTGAGTTACTTTTTGATGAGGTGGAGGCTCTTATTTAACTATCTTCTCTACTAAAGAGTTGCAGTGCATTTGTTATGTTGTAAGTAGTTTATCTGGTCAGAAAAGTTTGAAACTTTAGTGGAAGATTTGATTTGAGTAAGAATATTCTTAAAATGAGTGAGTTAGATTGTTTTTGCTTTGCATATAGATGGAGGCAAGGGTAGAAGCTTTTATAAGGGTCAGGGGAGCATATTTAATTCTAAAGGAAAAAGCAAGTCAAAGTCACCGAATGAGCAAGTTAGATTGTGATAAGAAGAGCAATTAAGAAGAGATTGCAAAGCTCTAAATAAGAAAGCCATAATCAGGATGGTGGTGGGTTAGTGAATGCACACTATAGAGAGTCAGAACATTTGGTATTTGGCATGGATAGTCTGATTGAGCCTTTGATACTAGCTATAAAGCATAGACATAATACGAAATACGAGACATGATACGACGTAGACACGGGGATATGATAATAAAAAAAGTAGGGCACGACCCTTCTTGGACACGTTAAATAAATATAATTATTTACTTATTAGAATTTAAATGAAAAGAAAATAAATCATAAAATTGATGAAACATATGTAACATCTATCTCTTCTTTTAATAGTTTTTTCTTTATTTATTTCATAAACACTTACAATATTGATTGATAAGTTAATCAAAAAGCATAAAAGCAGATAATATTAACTTAGTCAAAGCAATTAATAGAAAATTGTAAAAAATTAAATGCAATTTTAATAAGAATAATTTATTTGTTCTTTAATTTCCTACTAATATTATACAAATATAAAAACTGCAATGTCCACTTAGGCATTTAGATAACTATATCAAAAAGATGAAATATACATCATCATTTGCAGCATCCACATAATCACATTTACGGACTACTTCACCAAACTATATGAAAGACCCAAGATCAAAATTAATATAAATATTAAATTACTAAAGAAACACATCTAAGCTATAAGCAATAAGTATTCATAAATTTTGATATCAATTTACTTGCTACTATGCATTATGGGATCCAAAATCACTAGTGCTTGTCTCCTAATGTTCAACATTATTTCCACCTTTAAAAAAACTATCTCAAGCTGACAGTTGGCAACCTCCAACATACCTATATTTTTAACAGAAGCAAATGTTTCACCTTCAACATCCCACATTCTTGTTTCCCTTTGTTGGTATTGTGGAGTTCTTTTGGACTGTAAATGAAGATTGGTATATCCATACACTAAATTCTTAGCTCGTTATGGGTGCATTATATCATATTTGGAGTGCTAGGAATGAAAGGATACACTGTAAACCATACTTTCCTCTAATAATGGTTGCGACCCAAGCCCATACCACCACCTTCTATGACTCATCTCAATCCAACACGAGGAACTAGGAACCCGTGAGCCACTTTGGCTTGGGTAACCTCTTATCTTCTCATTGGGTTCCCCCACCCGTAAGTTGGATCAAAGTGAATTTTGATAGCACAGTCAAGGATGATGGCATAACTAAAGTAGGAATTCCCGATCAAGATGGTTTTTGTTAGAAGCAAAAGGCCTCATGATCAAGCGGCCATAGTAGTTGAGAGCGCTGCAACATCGGAGGTGCTTAAAGCTGCTGAGAGATAGGTCAATTGAGCAAGTGGAGTTTGGATTGATGGTGAGTCAACCATAACAATAGCAGACATCATCCAAGCCTACAAGAAAGGAACTCTTCATGGCGTTTTTTTCTTCTTTTGTTCATATTTTTGATTGTTATAGAGATCGTAGAGTTATACACATATATAGAGCCACCAATGAAGTAGTCGATATCTAGCCAACTAAGCATGTAAGTACTTTTATTATGGAGACCTGTCCTCTGTAGCACAAAAGATATCTAAGTACATAAATAATCTTAGTTAGCACAAATTTAGCACACTTATGACATCACACATTTTATTGATTTAACACAGATATTGCCTCTTGTTGTGTGAAGATGCTCATACACTCATCCATGTGCTTACGCTATGATCATAAATCCCCTAGATTATGAAAAATCTGAGATACATTCATGGTACAGTATTGATCACATTCCTAGATATAAATTTCACTATGAGCCTGAAGGTATTTTATTTGAGTTACTGTTCAATATGTGTAAGATTGATTTAACATGAGCTGGATTTTCAGTTAAGACTTAATTACACAGAAAACCTTTGATGCAATACTTACTGGATTTAGTAGGTCTTTTCATATGCAACGCTAAAGGATTACAAAGTCTATCCATGTTTGGCATTCCTCATATAAATTTCACAGGGACTGCTAGGACCTCATTGGTTGTGACAATCGGACCTTCTCCACGCCATCGAGGAGAGACTTCAAGTACTATAATGTTTGGACAAAGAGTATGTTTATTTTCAGTTAATTTATTGTATTATGTACAACCTGATGCATCTTTTGAGAGTGTTTATTTTCAGTTAATTGATTGTATTACGTACAATCTGATAATTGACCTTTGTCCACTGCCTTGAAGGAGAGTAAAATTCACAAAAATGTTCTGATAGGTCCAGTTTGAGCTGATTTTGTCAGTTATACCATTTCAGATTTGCTGGGCTATATCAGTCAAAAATGATTATCCTGTAATTTTCTTACTGTCATGCTTCACAGGTCAGGCGTGTTTTTCTTGACCAAAATTTAAACTAGCCCATCCAGTTCACACCAAACTGATTGCTAAGAAAAAGGTTGTGTCTGCTTTTATGTGTTGGGAGAGAATTCCAGCCAATATTTTGGTTGATAAGTAAGAGAAAGAGAGCTAGCCAGGGGGGGGTAAGGGCATTGGAGGGTGTGGTATCAGTTTTTTATGTTCACCATATTCTCCATCTCATTGCCTCACATACGGCTGCTCAAAAGGGATAGCTTAATCTGTCTGAATGATGAAGCCTTAGAAAGGAACAGCTAGCATATAACAGTAGACGTGTTTTTCCAGCAGATAGTAATTCTAGTTAGCTGTAAGTTCTATCAAAGTTCTAGTTCTACTATGCCAAGCTTTGTTGTTTATTTTTGTATAGCTAGTCTAAGTCCGGGTAGGAGAGTTACGGTAGGTTGACAACTAACATAAACTTTGTGATTTCTTTGTTGAATTCATCTCATTAGATGACTTCAAGTAGTTCAGAATTAAGGATTTGTTTTTGATATTGTTGGATTCTTGTATGCATTCCTTCTGATATCTAATGTGCAATTTCTCGTTTTTTAGGCGATGAAAGTGGAAAACATGGTCAAATTGAAGGAAGAATTTGATTATAAAAGCTTGTGTAGGAGGCTTGATATTGAGATAGATAAGTTAATTGCAGAAAATGAAAGGCAGCGGAAAGACTTTGATGATGAAATTGAGAGAATAAAAGCTGATGCAGAAGGTCGTGTATCGGAGGCTGAAAGAAACTTTATGATTGCCCTAGAGGTTTGTGCTTTGTCAATTGATATGCAGGTTTTTATAATTTTCTGAAGTTAGATATTTTATGGTCACATGGACACTAGTCAGTTCTTACTTTTCATTGAAGTGTGTTTTCTCTAACTTGAAAATTTCGAATTCAAGTCGGCTAAAATATAATTCTATTTTCGAGTTGACTCAAGCGTGTTTTTTAATCTTATTTTTTTTATTTAGATATTCATTTAGCATATAATATATATTATATGAGTTTTATTTAAATTTAAATGTATTATTTATATGCTGATACATAAATCTCTTCAATATTACTTTAAATTTTTTTCAACAAATATCACATATAGTATATTCATATACATAAAATATATTAATATGCATGCCAAAAGCCTGCATGTATATCATTATATAGATGTCGAGGTGAATATAAAAGTTGAATCAATTTTATTTCGAACGAATTGACTTCTAGTTATATAAAAATTTAGTCAAGTTCACACTGAGTAAAATATTAGCAAGTTTCAAGTTTCAAGTATTGTGCTCACCCCTAATCATGACTTTGATCTATCATTGCTTTTGATGGTTTCTATGCTTAGCATGCCTTGACGTAATAGTTTAAATGGTGGTAATTTTGTCTAAATCATCTTGTCTCTTTGTTCAAAATTACTTGTTTCTATAACCAGTTAGCCCAGAGGTTATAAATTCTTTGAAATCAATTTGGTTTGTATTGATTTGATCCTTTGGTCTAAGGGCTTATTTGATAAAGAGATCAGTTTATTCATGTCATGAAAATTGTGAGTTTGCATTGAAATATGTGTATGAGGGGAAATAAAGATATCTTAAAATATTAAGATATGAAATAAAGTTATGTTAAAGTTAGGTAGGGTAATTCGAAGAACTCCCTATGTTAATATCACTGCCAATTGAATATTAAATGAAAAAAGTTGAATTAGGCTTTTCTCTTGCTTATAATCAGGGCATTAAATACCACGATGCAATTATCTTATATGATTCTCTTTTTTTGTTTTGGGAAGTAAAATCATACTGCACTAAACATGTAAATTTTTTTTTTCGATTATTTAGAATGAGAAACTGAGTTACCAACAAGATTATATGGAGTCAATAAAGAAGCTCGAGGAGAAGTGGATTTTGAATCAGCAAACAAATAAGAACGTGAAGTCTAAGGTTGACAGCCATGCTGACTGTCTGCAAAACGGAGAGGTTGGTATTGCTTTGCTTTGTCATGATGATTCTAAACTTCTTGCTGTCATGGGCTTCTCTTATTATGAACATTTTCTTGCTTTTTTAACAATGTTTTTTTTTAATTGGTTTGGTTGAACATTCTAATTTTTTTTTACAATTTTCTTTTCTTTTCTTTTTTTGTGTTTTTTTGCAAATAATTTGTTTCCCTTGTAGATGGTCCTTTTTAAATCACTATATTTTATTTTCTCTATCTTGACTACTAGACTTAGCTTTACTAGATTATTGTGGATCGATAGGGACAACACAAATACATCTATTGTACCCTGAATCCTACAACCGACTACCTTCAAAAAAACAAAAATCCTACAACTTACATATAGTTTTTTGATAATAGATTGTTGTAAAAAAAAAGCTTGAATTTGGTTTTATGATGTTTGTAAGTTTCAAATTGGATATGATGGTTTAGACAAAAGAACGGACTATGGTAGGGTATATGCATTATGATTTATGAACAATAAATTAATAACGTATACTATTATAGGTCATGTTCTAGAGTGACCTATAATTATCACATTGTCACAATAGAAGTTCATTTTAGGAAAAAACGAAAAACACAACATTTAATTAGAGCCAAATATGATATTAACATGTCACCAATTAAAAATGCAAGGAGTCAAAGCCTAAATCATATGATAGTACCAAACAAATCAAAATTTTAGAGTCCATTTATTTAAAATTCAAAACCAAAAAGTGCTTGATACAGAAAATATAATTGACAATATTTAGATAATATGATGAGGATCTAAGGTTCTTCGGTCTTTTTTCCTTTCCCATGTGCTTGACATGCAATGGTACCTGGCAATAAGGCATTGATTCTCCGATCACTAGACTTTCAATAAGCGACTTTCACACAAGCATGCAATTTTATAAAAACATGAAAAGCATAAAAATAAGCCAAAATAAAGTTTTCAAATGTAGTAATTAGTTGCAACAGTAATATATAAAAGAGTGACAATCATATTTTAGATAAATGATCGATTAAGTTCAATTTATTCTTCATTCATTTTATATTTATATTTGAGCCCTGGTTTCTCATTTTTCGCTATAATATGACCTATAAGTCATTGTGCCATATAAGACAATTAAATTCGCGGTGAGCCTATAAGTCACAGTGTCTTATAAGACACCTTGGGAGTTGTAACCCCATCATGATAGTCGAAAGCTACGACTGAGCAACGTCGTGCCAAAATCGCAATCATGCTCGAGTAGGGGCAAATGCGAGAGTCACGAGAAACTTAACTTTTAAATCTATTATCGTACTTAAAATTATAATTAAATTTGCATTATTATTTCATTAGTGGAGCCTTTAGCTCACTCGTAAAAATTTAGTAAATACTTGGCCCTTTATGCTAAGATATATCCTTAATATAGTGCCCCCTTGACATAATATATTTGCCAAATTAATATTCGTAAGGTTCATCGTTCAAGAAAAGCTTACAAAAGAATCACATATTTAAGTTAAACTGAACCAGAAGAAGTGCTCCCGTAAAATCAAACTATGCTCGATTCAATAAAAGTGGATTTATGAGCTAAACTATCAAAAATACAAAACATAAAACTTGTGAGAAATTAAGTATAGATTCAACATGAAAATTTTAGCCTATAAATTCATCCATTTGTTCAAGTAATAGTTCAATAACAAGATATGCGCCAATAGCTTTTAAGTGGCAGATTTTTATGCAAACTTCTATCGTTTGGAACATAAGCTAAATGACAAAATTGAGACATTGAATGAACATCAAAATTGTAGATATATATATATATATATATATATATATATAAACTAAAAATCTGGAAAGTTAGTACTAATTGGAGTTCATTTGGTACGATATAATTCATTGAAAGCAAAGTTGGACAGAACCCGTAGGTTTCTATCACCTTGTATTGAAAGCCTCCATACTTGAATTTTTTATAAGAATTAGAGAAAAGTTTCTACACTAAAGTTGTAGCTAACTTCATAAACTAGCTCTCCACCAAAATTTATCAAGTTTGGGCTACATTTTGGTAGGTAAAACAGTGTCACAAATATAAACTAGAAGGCTGCATGCACAATATTTTATAGAAACAATCATCTACAAATCCATTTATTTCAAGACTAGACATAAGATAACTCAACTGCATTGAGAAAATGTAATTCACATTCATTTATCTTAACATACATACTGCCACATTCACAATCTCAACACGCAAATTATTTCATATAGCTTAAAATTGGTTGATTTTACTATTATTTCAAGTTTATACACATATTGGTACCGCTACCTCGTATTAACCATTTTGATGATGATTTCTTCCAAAGATCTCTTCTCTTCTCAGTTGAGATCAACTCCAAGCTTGGTGCCAAGAAGAAAAAAATAAAGAAGAATGAGGAAGGCGAGAAGGAATGGGAAGGGTAATGGTTGAGTTAGAAGAACTCACTCACCAACTTCCTCTTCCTTTCTCACCTTCACCCAGCTCTCTCTCTCTCTCTCTCTCTCCTGCCCTCACTCTGCTGGCCAGAAAGAAGGGAATGGGAAAAAAATGATTAAGTTGAAAATCTCTCCTATGTTATTCCAAAAATTTTTCCCTCTTCCATTTATCTCTTTTTATTTTAACAAATGGCAAGCATGTAAGGGTTGGCTCAATAAACCCTCCACTCCACATGTCCATCATGCCTAGGACAAGTGGAATAAGTCTTATTGGAATTGGATCATCATTTAAATGGCTAATATACCAAGGTTTAGGCCAAAATTAATGTTAATTAAATCAAACATTTTTTTAATATTTTGGCAAAGTATAATCCTAATTTTTTATATGCTAGGATATTTTTTTAAAAAATAAATAAATAATATGGTAATGAACATAATCAAATATAAAAGACACTTATACAAATGCGATGATACCTGGACATTACCATAATGATTTCAAATACAATAAAATAATTGGTTATGTAATATGCAATTACTAAGGGCCCTCTTGGTCAGTGAACAAAGCATGACTAGTGGCAACAATGCGATTCAAAATTCCCATCATATTCTATGCACATGAAGAGGCTCAAGTACAAACCTTTATACAGTCCTAGTGAATCGAAGACACAGTAAAGAAAGGGAGATGATTCAACTAATTGTTGTAAGGTTGGCATTCATATTACCTCAATTTGCTACATGAAAAAAATGGATCTATGTTTGCACATCTGGAAACATGTTAAGATTGGTTAACATGTTAGTAATCAATTTTAGGTCTTATGCCAGTGACAATTAATGTGCAAAAATCTTTGAACATCTATTGGTGTTACGAGTCACATTAATGTAAACCGGATGCATCGAAGAAGAAATGCGGAACAATTGATTCCCTGGTTGGGTCACATTAATCTAAAATAGTTAAATTCACAAAACTTCTTTTAATGTCACAATTTTATTTATTTATTTTGATAGTAATGTCACAAATTTATTGGTTCAATGCCAACTCTTTGAAATGTGCAGTCAAATTAACTTGTTTAACTTTTCAGTTTGACGTCTGCATTTTTAGGCAAGAGATGCAGAATTTATTTTTATTTTCTTTAATTTTGTCATGCTAGACACTATGAGCAATTGCATAGGCCTTGCAAAAGGTCTTGTTAATTTATTTTTAATGCTCTTTGCTATGTGTATTGAACTTTTGGAGTTACCATATGAGCTGATACATACAAATAAACGATTTTGCAGTTTGAACATCGGACTTTTAATGTGAAAGCTAAGTTTTGGATATGCTTTATAGGCTTTAATGGTATCAACTTCGGATGGCATCAATGGGGTTGAACAGATGTTTGAGAATGAAAAGCCTTTAAGACAATCTAGTGAAGATGAGGTCTCTAGCCTAAGAAGGCAAGTAGCTCAATGGAAAAGGTCAGAGGTATTGTTTTACCCTTATGGTTGTTTATAATTTGGTTGTCTTGTTACGTAGGCTTCAGTTTTTTTCATCAAAAAGCAAATGCTCTGTAAATTTTCTTTGCTAGGCTGCTGGAAATGCTGAGAATATAAAGCTTCGCAAGATGCTAGAGAATGAAGCCCTTCAAAAAGAGAAGCTTGAACAAGAGATATCTGTGCTGAAAAATCAGCTTTTGCAGTTGAGCTTTGAAGCTGATGAGGTAGGAATTGATTGTGTTGAATCTGATGCTTTCTTTGGCCTTTACTTCTAAATGAGCTTTCCGTATCCGTATTTGATTATTTACAATATATGATTTTTGTGCTTTAGATTTTTATGCCACTTATATAGTGTGCTATCTTTCTGTAATAGACAAGAAGGAGTCTTGATAGAGGTGGGTCTGGTAAAATTTTACCTGGGTTAGACACAGGTTTGTCCCAAGCTAGGTCTTCTCAGCTTCGGGACTCAGCAAATGGGCAGAAGGCATCAATTGCTAAACTCTTTGAGCAAGGTGCTAGGCTTTCTAATTACTGCAGTTAGTTGAATCTTGATGGTTGCTTGTTACTTAACAACTTGAAGCATTTTTACTTGGTAGTTGGTTTGCAAAAGATTTTGTCATTGCTCGAGTCCGAAGATGCTGATGTCCGCATCCATGCTGTAAAAGTGGTTGCAAACTTAGCAGCTGAAGGTGACATTCATAGAACATCTTTTACTTCATTATTGTCTTTGATTTGTTCAGGTGCAATGTTTGTGGTTGGAAGATTACAGTTGATTTGTGTTTCTATACACACATTTTTACTGGAAGGGATTTTATAACTACATTATTTTTGCTACAATATTGAAAATATCATGGGTAGCTTACTTTTGGTTCCATGACTTGTAGAGAGTTTTGCATTGGTATATGTTTTTTTAAATTATTTCATTTTGGTCCATATGTTGTGTTTTCTTTCCATTCTGGTCCTACTATTGAGGATTCCTTTTTATACGCTACTAAATTACTATGTTGCCCATCAAATGAAGGCTGATTTTGAGTAGTGACCTTTTTTGCTTCAGGTTTACCATGTTGCCTTCCATCATATGTCACAGCCAGTAACTTATTGGCAAAATTTGAGTAGGACATTAGAAGCACTGCAACTGTGCAACATCATCAAGTAGAGTAACCTCCTGAAATACCAACTCCTCCAACGTTCATTTGGCTTTTATTTCTGCATTCCTGTTGATCTCCCTTTCTCTGGGTGATTTATTGGGTGTTTCAAGGTTTGGGTATTTTCAAGTAGGAGATCCCATGAACATTTTTTGCACATGGAATTTTTCTTCCATGGTTATTCTGGTATGCTTGAAGTTCTTTGTAAGGTACCACGGCACTCTCATAAATTAAGGAATTCATATTTCTTAGCTATCCCTTTGTTTGCTAGGGAACCCAAAATATCCAAAACCCATCCTACATGTTTATTTCACATTTTACATAAATTTTAATATTAAAAATTAACTTCACATCCTATCCATCTTTAATAAAAAAATCAACTTCATTTCACATCCAACATAAATCTTAGTATTAAAGTAATTTTATTTCCTATCGCAATATTAAAATAATTTTCTTTTTTCCTCTATTCCAAAATCAACTCAAACTAACCCAAAATTATAATGCTACCAAACAGAGGTACTCTATTGCTTCTCCATTGTTATGAAAAACTCATAAATTGTTTGATGGCCTACGAAGCTCGCCAAGCAGAATTTGTAAATTCAATGCATGGCCAAGCACCTTGAACACCCCCCCCCCCCCCCTCTCCCCCCAAACAACACACACACAAACTTTGCATGGCTTTTCTACAAAATCTCTCTGGTGATGATGCTTGGGGAACAGCTATGAGCCCACTCTTCGTTGCTTCCTCCGTCTTTGTTTTTGTTGTTTTTCAAATAACACTATTTAGGGGCAGACAGTCATTGTAATTTAGATGTCCAAATATAGCCATGTGGGCAATCTCTTGATGAGAGACAATGGTAGAATGTTGACATTTATTATTAAAAAGAACCGATTTGAAGTGAAATCGATAGCTTTGAGAATCTACATGAGGCAATGTTGGCCGAAAAGGGCCATCTTGAAATGTTTTGAAGGTTATCTGCATACATGAAAAAAATCATTATCTTGAGCAACCCAATAGTAATTTAACAAAGTACCCTTTCCTGATGCACTAGAGGTTTAGCATGGGAGAGGTTTTCATAACAAACAATTCTTGTTTTTAGGTATGCTAGAGATGTGAAAGTTTTGAATTGAAAATCAAAAGGCCTTACATTATAATCTTGTAAATTTTCTGCTGAAAATTAGAATATGATGCATAATTGTGCAAGATATGGAGTAGTAGATATCTTGTTGGGAGATGTGATGATTCTTCTTGTTGAAATACTTGCCATGCATTGAATTACAAATAAAAGAGGTTCATGGATTTTAATCATGAGACTTCCTGATGAAAATTTGTATGTAAGGCAATAACTGAGCAGAACCATATTAGTTTTGGTTATGATGCTATTACATGGCATTAATTTTTTTAGAATTAATTTGACAAGATCTTTTAAGTTGGACTCATTCCTCTAGTAATATGTGATGCAGAACGGGAAATGGAAAATGATAATTTTCTTTTAATCAGTAAAATTAAATGACATTATTTTTATTAAACACAAGAATATTTTCTGAATAAATTATATGATCAATAAGATTTATAAATTTTACAAATTAAATTATTTTAAAATTAAAATTAATTTGGATCTTCTGATAAATAAGAATTTATCAAATTAGATCAGGGCATATCAATTTTAATTCAACAGATCTGACCCAAAGTTTAAGAATTAAGATCTAATATCTCACAAATAAATCTAACAGTAATTATTACTCAAATAAGTGTAGAGTCGCGTAATTAGAGCCAAAAGAATAATTGAATAGAGCAAATAACTTCTTCAAATGGAATAACTAGTGATTAATTTAATTCGATAAGAAATTATACCTTTTAATCTGATGGCAAAGATAGGAGAGCTCACAGGAGGACTGGCTCTGGATCAACAAGCGAACAGGCGGACAGGAAGACAGCTTGACATGCAGAGGACGCAGTTAAGCGACTACAAGGCTCTAGCAGGGCGGCATGCACAATGTAGACCAATAGGTGATGCGATTGGACCGACCGAGCCAACGGGTTAGCTCGGGCACGGGCTCGTACGATCGCACACAAGCTTGCCGCGAGCGATTGCGCATAGGTGCGATAGGGTGCACAGTCGCGCTCTGGCTCACGATCGATCAGTGTGAACGCGTAAGTGCGTGGCTCAGAGAGCCGAGCGTGTAGGTACCAAAATTGTCAATGAGAGGTGGGCGAGCTTGCATACTCTTATGCTCGAGCAGGCTTTTTTTTTAAGTGGATAACTAAGCTAATTTAATAATCCTTACCGCAGGCTAACCCTATCATTTCTTTCACCAGAATATTGACTCCTTAACTTGGATTTAGGCACTCAAAAAATTTTGAACTTATTTCATTAATCAAAATAGGCTATTTAATTATAATGTATGACGACCTTTTTATATAGAGAGATCTCATAAAGAAATTTAAAAATACAATATTAAATATAGGAAATAAAATGCCAAAGAAATGAAAGCAAATATGGAATTAATTCTATTACAATAAAATCAACTCTAAATATAGCGAATCTTCAAATCTCTCAAATCTTCTCTGAATCAAATCAAATTAAATCTAAGTAAAGCTAATATGGACATCTCCAATAGCTCTAATTAATTTAAATTTGAATTTTGATTTAGCACATTGTGTCATTTTGGTTGTCCAATTCAATGTTGATCTGTATCCCCACCAATATATCCCTCTTTTGCTGTTAATACTTTCGTTACAGTGGTAGTTGCAAATTGCCAAAGAATGACTAGATAATCCATTTATCAAGCATTGAAGGTTGCTGCTAGTGCACTTGGTTTCATTCCAAATTTATCATTATAGGAAAACAAAAAGAAGGCTATTGCAATGGAAATTGACTTTACTTTTCGTTGCTTTAGATGTAATGTTAAAGATCTATTTTGATACTGTTAGAAGTAGCCAGCTTGATTTCATCTAATTTCTCTTTGCCCATTGTATGTAAAATGGGGAAGCATCTATTGTGGGCATATTAAAATCAATTATTATGATGGCCACCAACGTTAGTATTTTCCATTGACATTTAGAGTGTGTTTGGTTCGATTTTATTGTGATATTATGTTAGAGAAATTAGTTATTTGATTTCATGACATGATCAGAATCTTTAGATAATATTAAAAAAATTATGAAATTGCACTCTAGATTCACATCTAGATATCACTAAAAATGGGTAACATTTAGATGCCAGTTAAAAATGGGTGGCATCGGAAGTGAGTTTGGATGGTTTTTTCAAAAGAGAGGAGATTTGGGATAACTTTTTTTTTTTGATAAGTTGGGATAACAAAAATGAATTAACAGTATTATTATTTTTTAATATAGTGATATTGGACCAAATAAATAATAATTTATAAATAACATTAATATTTAGTTAACACTACCATCTAGATTGCATCAAACCTAACACTTTTATCATTTTCTTGGCTATTTTAAGCTGTATTCGATCCATGAGTTTCCTAATATTGTGTGATATTATAATATTTTAAATGCAGAAGCAAATCAAGAGAAGATTGTTGAAGCAGGAGGCCTTACTTCTTTACTCATGCTTCTCAGAAGCTCAGAGGATGAAACTATAAGAAGGGTTGCTGCAGGTGCAATTGCAAACCTTGCAATGAATGGTAATTGCTGTTGTCTTTGTGGTTTTTCTATTTTTTCTCTGTTGATGTCTTTAAATAATAACAAGGTGTGACTTTACAGATCTCTATCCTTTTTTTAGTAGCTTTTTCACACACCTATGTGAGAAAATTTGAAATTTCCTACTTGCAGAAACCAACCAAGAGCTTATAATGGCTCAGGATGGTATCAGTCTGCTATCAATAACTGCAGCAGATGCAGAGGATCCTCAAACTCTTCGAATGGTTGCTGGAGCTATTGCTAATTTATGCGGAAATGGTAATTGTAGCTTTAATTACCCCATTAAATTCAAACATATGCTATAACACTTTATTTACTGCTTTATATTTCTCTTCGTTTCCTTGAACAGATAAACTTCAGACAAGACTTAGAGTTGAAGGTGGTATAAGAGCACTGCTTGGGATGGTGAGATGCGGGCATCCTGATGTTCTTGCTCAAATTGCACGTGGCATTGCAAACTTTGCAAAATGTGAGTCTCGGGCCTCTACCCAAGGTAAAAAAGCCTTTTACCTTCACCCTATTTCTTTTCCGGTTGTTCCTGTTATCTTTTCATTTATAGGCCATTATATTTCATGTAACTGTCATCAATATTCTTGTTTATGTTTTACTGGATACATTATTTTCAGTATAATGATATTTCTGCTTTCTTATTTCTCTTTGAATGTCTTGTTGCTATTAGTTTATGTTAATGTTCATATATTTCTGATGAATCTAAATGATTATCAGTAAATGATAGCATCATTAACTATTCAATTTACTATTACCACAAATAAAATTTCAAATAGCGCTGATCTATCATTCATTTTATCCAATGTTGTCTAATTTCAGCTTATCTTAGTTGAGTTAATATCAACCGAGCTTCTGTGGATATTCTATTCATCTTTTTACATCATCTCTCTCTCAGCGGTGTATCCTTATCTCTTTGTTTCCTTCCCTCTCTCTCTTTTTCCCTCTTTTTATCGTTATCTCCTCGTCTTTCTTCAGGCTACTTGTTCTCCTTTTCTTGTTGGTACACAGGTTAATAGTTGTGCAGAATAATATGAGGCAGCACTAGATATAGAAGAATACTTACCGCATGAAATCTAAGTGATAACACTGAGAAAATGAATTAAAACAAACCAAGAAAACTCTCCCAACAATAAGGAAAATCACATGACCTACCAAAATCCATATCTCACCATGTTGAATATGAAGTACTCTCAAGTTTTAACCCTAAACTTGAGTGCAATAAGAAAAAAGGAGGTGCATTGTTACCTCTGTTTGGGTGAATACCAAACTCGAAATCGTACAAATTCCTTACCACTAATCCTTCCAAGTACTTGTTGGATACTCCTCAAACATTGAAGAGCTTCCCTTTCTTCTTCTTCTTCTCCCTCCTTCCCTTGCCTCTTCCACCCCCTCACATGAAAAATCCCGTGAGAATTCAATCCTAGGAATTATATTAAGGTTTCTGTAACCACAATCTCATATTGGGCGGCCAATTAACAAATGGCCAAACAGTCTTTCCCTCAGATCTGAAGAGGGGAACTCCAAATTTACAAATCACCTAGGGCAGGCTAACTGACAGCAGGTTCGAAGCTTGCCTTGTGCAACAATCTTTGTAAGCATGTCCAAGGAATTCTTTACCATGTCAATCTTCTTCAGCTTCGTATGCTTTTTCTCAATCAAATGACATCTCAGATCTAATGGTATCTAAAGATCATTGTGCCTATTGCGAGGATGATATGCAGCATTCTTTCTAAGATCCAACACATTCTAACTAACATACTAGGCAACATTGCTCATCCTATTTGAAATCGAGCTCTTAGAGAAATCTAGTCAATCATTGTGTCTCTTTGTCAACCTCAGTTTCTGTAATGTATTCTTCCTTTGTGGTTGGCTACTTAGTACACTTTTACAATTTTGACTACTTAGCTCCCCCGCAATAGTGAACAATTATGCTAATGTTGACTTTCCATTATCTAGGTAACCCGCCAAGTTTGCATTAATGAAACTCCAGAACTGGTTTCGAACCCAAAATACAAAACAACATTTGTAGTTCCTCTCATATATGCTAACATTCATTTCATAGTTTCCCAATGCTTTCTCATTGAGTTAGAGAGAGATTTGATGACCCCAATATTTATTCTCATACAGACCATAGTGTATATAAAACATCCAAGTACAAAACACGAGCTATCACTTCCTTTTCTTTCTCCGTAGAAGGGTTGCTTTGAAAGAGGAGTCACAACTGCTTTAGCATATTTTATGTTCAGCCTCTCAAGCACCCGCTCAACATATTTTTCTAGTGACCCCCACAATTTCTTGTATTTTTTTCTCAGGAACAATATCCTTGCCCAAAATTCACCTTTTGGACTAAATCTGTTCTATCAAATGATTTGAACAACTCCCTTTCCTTTTCCCAATCATTTGAACATATTTTCAGAAAATAAGCATGCCATTTACATAAATCAAATATATTATATGAATTTTCCATTTGAAAATCTCCTAGTATAAACACAAGGATATGCTACTATCCTTTGGTACCAATGACATACTATGTGATGCTCGTGGCCGAAACGGGCGGGGCATAATCGTTGGGTGATGTTCCAAGAGAAGGGAATCGCTGGAGTAAAGTGCAACTTCTAACAAGTTTCTAGGTCGATAAATAGTGGTGAGAGGTGAATAGAAATGAATCATCTCATATCAAAAGTAGAGGTTTGATATTGAGCTGTATGAGTATATAACGTTATACCAAATAATAGAGGCGCCCTTAATTGTTGAGGATAAATTTTAGAAATAAGTAGCTATATATATATGTAGAATAATTGTAATTATATAAGTGTGTATATATATATATTGTGTGTGTGTGTGTGTATAGACTATAGACTGCACACACTTAACAATTAGTACTAGTTATAATTATATTCATGCATAATTGTTATAATTATATTTATGAATTATATATGTAATAATTAGTAGTTATGTATAAGGAGATAATAATTACTTCTATATTTTTAGTTAGATGTATATATTTTTTAAAATTTTTTTGATCAAATATTTTTTTAATTATTAACCTTTATGCCTCAAGAACATTGCATCATGGGTTGGTTGGTCAGGTTTAACCCCAACCACAATCCAACCCGACCAAAATAGCTCAACCCAAGCCTGACTCGAAAAGGGTATTTGTCTATCAAGCCGTGATATTTCTATTCAAGGGCAACTAGATGAATGTTAGATTTTCCCCCTAAGTTTTGGGATGCTTGCCTCAGTAAGTGTACCACAGTGTGATTGACTACTTTCATTTGTCTGTCAATCTGCGGATAGAAGGCGGTACTCTTCAGTGTTGTGTCCATCATATTTCAAAGAGCCCTCCAAAATTGAATCAAGAATTGTGAGTCATGATCTGAGATTATTGAGGAAGGTAGGCCGAAGTGTACCCACACATGTTGGAAGATTAATCATGTGGCTTCTTCCCTTGTGATTGTCAACTTGCATAGAATTAATACAATCATCTTGAAGGATCCTTTGAGTATAATTTTTTAGTAGAATATGAGTAAAATTTCTTTTGGGAGATTAAAAAACAAATCTCTTTTGGGAAGGAACCCCTTTCACTAAGATTTCTCTTTGAGCAAGGCTTTTTTTCAAGTGGTGACTACTTCGAGCAAGAGCCTCTTTGACTAATTAACCTCTTCGAGAATGGTTTATTTTTAGTAGAACTCCTTAGAATAAGAGTCTTTGAACATTCTATAAAAAAAGCCTTTGAATAAAAATTCTTTAACCAAAACTTCTTTTTCGAACAGAAGGTTCTTTAAGCAGGGGGTGCTTTTTTATGGGTTCTTTGACAGTCTTTGCTTTTAATGGAAGCTCCCAAGAGACTTTCTTTAAGTTTGCTCTCATCATTATTCAATTAGAAAATCCTCAGACACTCATTTAACAAAATTTATGATTGGAAATTTTTTGAACAAGCTCTTTGAACAAAATCATTTACAAGTTCAACAAATAAAATGATTTTTAAAGAAAAGTCTTCAATAATGTGTACAATAATAAATTTTTTATAATAAGATAAGTTCATGGCGACTGAGGCTATATTCTTTAGATATGAAGCAAAATTTATTAGAACTATGAATCACGGAGACATTAGTTTATCTTTTGATGCTCACATCACACCTTTTGTATCATTTCGTGATCTAAATGTAAAAGTACTGATCGTTTTGGCTTCAGGGAACCATGTAATTTGAGTACTTCCCAAGAAGTCACCTATCTCAGTACTGCTACATTCCAAGCATACTTAACTATAGAGTTTTCATTGCTAGCTTTATGGTTTTGTTCTAAAAGGTGTCTCTACTATTTGAAATCATGTTATTTACTTATATAGTTCAAGAACTCCCCTCCATTTTCAATATGAGATGATTCATTTCTGTGTCACTCCACCTAGAAGCCTGTCAAGAGCTACTCCTTATATGGGTGATCCTGATTCAATAATATGATCACCCCGGCAATGACTTCCCACCTTCTTCTATCTCGAATCATCACAGTCCCACCTTCCTCTTAGTTCGTCCTCGAACTACAACATACTGTGAAAGGTTGGCTTTTATACCATATCATAATATTTCGTAATTTAAATGTAGAGGTATTGTTCACTTTAATTTTAGGAAACTGTGTGACTTGAGTATTTCAAAAAAGGTCACTCATCCTAGTACTATTTTAGCCCAAGCACAGTTAATTATGGAGTTTCCTATCAATATTCTTACCTTTTTCCCCAAAAGGCACCTCTACTATTTGAAATTTCGTTATTTACTTATACGGCTTAGAAACTTCATTCCTTTTCTAACATGAGGTGATTCATTCCTTTGCCTCTTCATGTAGAAGCCTATCAAGTGTTGCTTTTTGTCTAGGTAATTTTAATTCAATCATATAGACATCACCTTAATGATCGCTCCCTGTACTCTTCGGTCCCAAGTCATCACACTCTGATCATCCTTATATGTGAAGAGGATAGGATGATTCTAGGAAAGTCAAAGGAATAAGAAGTTTAGAAATAAGAGGTTATTGGAAGGAGAAACAAAATTGTATATTTTTACCCTTCTCCAGGTAAATGCAATCTAAGCAACCATAAGGAAATGGCACTGCTAAAGAAGAGATGTCAGATAGAAGTATTACTTGGCTCTTTTGTCAACTTTTGGATTATAACTTGACCTTAAATATGAAACTCTTTCATTCGAAATCTCCCTGTAGCTAGCAAGGGTTTTAGTAAAGTTTTCTTCAGCCAAGTCCTCATTGCAAGCTCTTTCAACAATGTCATGCTCAATCAACATGAACTCTTTTTTTTTAAAGTCAGTCGTACCCTATCAAACTATAAAAGCAGAACTAATACATCGAATATAAAAGATCGATCACCATTGAGAATCACATAAAAATCGAATGAGAGGGATATACTCCTAACCCATTTGATATCATCAAGAGAACAAAAGCAAGCTACAAAATCTATCACTTTGTTCGCAACTTTATGTACATGAGTGATCCTAATTGCCTTAAAGGCGCAAAAAAGATAAGATATCTAAGTTGTGACTCTGTCTAGGGGGTGTCCTTTGGTTGCGCAGTGAAGGTCATCAATGATGATAGTTGAATCACCCTCTAGCCAATTCCTGCCATCGTGACTACCCACTTCTAGGAAACAGTGACCACAACAAGTGCTCTTGTGGTCTTCGTTGTGCTGACTACATGCGTATAGATCTTGGTGCCTACCGCCTTGTCGAGGTTACCATAATAGTCCCTAATCACTCCTCACACGCTTGCCACACCATTTTGTTTAACAAAGTCGTCAAAGTTTATCTTAATCCACCATGATGGTGGGGGATCCCAGCAGGATGTAGAAGGGTTGCTATGGCCATTAAGGCTAGTAGGATCCCAATTCCCCACGTTGGATGAAGGCTGCTCTTGGGCTTCGTTAAAGTGGACTAGTGCAACAATAACTCTAGGCAACGGGAAGGGTTTGCCATGAACGCATCCTTTGCCGGCTCTATGGATGGTAGAGTGCTACCACTAGTCTGATTGTCTGAGGTTCTGCAGGATTCCTCTAGACTCGTGGCTACAAGTTGTGGAGAAATCATTCTAGTTGGTGTGCAACTTGATCTTGTGTGAGTTGGCCTGCTGAGATGATTGGATTACAGCAACAACATCCGCTGCAGTAGAGGGGCTAGGAAGATTTGCATTGGGGTCAGCTGCTGGTGTTCAGTTTCCCAACCAAAGTCTTGGACTTGTTTCTTCTTGGCTGGTAGAACCTGCAAGAAGAACGTTAGTACATAAGAAATTCCTAATGTTGCCAGCAGGTTTAAGCTTCATGTGCGGGTTGTGTCCTCTTTCCCCTTGCGGGTGGGAGGGGCTGGAGCTAAAGGTATCAGCAGCAATCCTTCTATTAGATCTTTGTTGGCTAGACTTCAGCAAATTGGGATGGTTTGTAGTGCTGGTGGGGCAATTTCCTGCAGTTGCTTAGTGACTCATAATGTGTGTTTGTCTCCTTGCTTTCTAGAGTTTGATGGTAGTAGCTTTCCTTTATTTACCTTTGTAGTCGATGGTGTTGCTCGGGACAGAATGGGGGGAAGGCGAGGGGTGACTTGCAGTTCTGGGCTTGCCTCCTCCTATATTGTGAGTTAGTTCTAGCAACTAACTCTGTCCTCGGCTTGTATGTAGCTTGATAAACTGCAACAGTGAATTTGCACTCGTAAACAAATTGTTGTAAATCTTCTTTTATAGAGCAGCCCCACCAGCTTCTGTTGTTCTCTCGCAGCCCCCTTCGTTTAAGCCAGGAGAAGGTGTGAATATCATTGCAACAAGTTCTCCGCAGGAAGATGACAAAATGAGGCTAAGCTTTCAATTTCCGTACCCATCTATACTCAAGTTCTCTGCCTTGGAAAAGACCCCTGTACAGTGCTAAGGTGGGAGCTTTGTTGAATCGGTCTTGAGCTAAATTAGGTTGTCCCTCTTCTCTTTGTTGAGCATTGGGATTTGATGTTGTTGACAAACCTTGCCATGAACGCATCCTTTGAACTCTAGACTACCTCTTCAAGGGGTTGGAATCAACCCAAGCATCCTCTATAAGTTGTCTACTGACTCCATTGCCAATTTTTCACATGGAGTTTTATGTGGTTGTTGTCTTTCCCTTACAAACAAGTCTCCTCTTTTGATGGTGAAAATGTTCTCTCTGCCCCCATATTTCGTCTAAAAACATTTAACTGATAGGGTTTCCTCGTTACTCAGGAATTTAAAGGCCAACTTGGCCACTAGAATAGAATAGAGTGTCACTCCTCTAGCCAATGGATTCCTAGTCCTCCAGCTGATTTCTATTTGGCAACCTACTCCCATGCTATAAGCCTATAAGGTAGGCTATATTAGTGGTCAAGTTGCCATTCCAAAGAAATCTTGTAATTAACTTTCTAATCTCCACCATAATATTGTTAGACACAAAGGTATGGGAGTGGGAAAAATTGAGACAGAGCTGAGTACATTATGGATGAGTGTTACTCTTCCAGCTAAAAATAAGCATTTAATGCCCACGAGGAGATTTTGCTTCGCACAAAGTCAATGATATTACTAGAAGATGGCCTTCACTAGCCTTCTACTAATAAGCGGGATGCCCAAGTATTTGCCTTCAATTTGGCATTTGAACCATCACTTGTTGGCTATCATGCATTTTCTGCTCCTCTCCATCTTCTTGATAAAGCAGATAGATGATTTGGCTTGTTGACTTTATGCCCAAACTAGCTATAGCAGGTATCAAACACGCTATTCAAGATTCTTGCTACTCTGCAGGTGGCGGGGGCGATCATAAGGATGTCATCTGCAAATAGAAGGTGGGTAATAAGGGACTCGTGTGTCGTTGTTCTAATCCCCATCCAATCATCTTTATCTTAGTGTTGGTTAATGAGGAGTGAAAGCAATTTAGAGCAAAAGGTAAACAATTAGGGTGAAAGGGGGAACCCATATTAAGATCTATAAGTCACTTCAATCTAGTCAAACTTTTGGCCATTTATCATCAACACAAATTGGGGGTATGTAACACAACCTAGAGCCTAGTTGCTCCAAGTCTCAGGGAAGCCAAAGTACTTAAGCATTTTCTGTAAAAATTTCCACCTCATTCTATCATAGGCTTGCTCCATGTCCACTTTGATGGACATATATCTTGTGAAAGACTCCGATGATGCAAATCTCTGCACTACCTTCTATGCCACCAAATAGTTGTCTGCATCTCTGCCTGAGACGAAGGTCCCCTGCTTTAGAGAGATGAGAGACATGAGGATATCTTTCACACAGCAAATAAGAATTTAGTAATGACTTTATAAATTGTGGTGCAAAGTCTAATCAGTTGAACTGGGAGGGATGCTCAGCACCTTGCATTTTGGGGATTAAGACCACCAGAATATCCTTCCACCGTTTTGGCATCGTCCTATTTATGAAAAAGTGGTGAACAACTGCCAGCATGTCCTTATTAGTTGTACTCCAATAACTTTTAAGGAAGGAGTTGGTGATGTCGTCTATTTCAAGGGCCTTGTTGTTACCGATGGAATTGATTGTTGCAATTATTTTTTCATTACTAATAGAAAAGATGATTCTGTTAGCCTCCTCTTGGGATAATTTGGCTGTAGGTGGAGGGGTATTCAACTCAGGTAAAAGGGGATAGGAGGCTCCACTTAGAGGAGAAATAGCGGACCATTGCAACTTGAAGCTTTTTTTCATCTGTCATCTCTCCGTTTTGCCCAATCAAGTGGTGCATGTTGTTAATTCTCTTCCTACTAGTTACGACATTTTGGAAGTTAGAAGAGTAGCAATCCACACACTTAGCCCACTTCACTTTAGCTTTCTGAAGCTACCAAGTCTCCAATCTCCAACATGAACTCCTTTGAGCTTTCTTACTAGTGGTTAGTTTTTTCTCTATTTATAGAGAAATTAAGGCAATAAACGCATTGTTGCTAGGATATGAAAAGTGAAGGGTTGTGTTAGGCAATTAAAAGCTAACGTAAAATCTGCCTAACAAATACGGAATGAATTCTTTAAAAAATTACGCTTAAGTTAGGGCGTTCTGTGACAATGATGCACTGTATTGCTTCAATATAGTGAAAAGTATGCAGGGGCCATTACGTCGATGCCCAAGTGTAGTAATAAATGAGTGAGGTTCCAATATCATAAACAGATGTAGGTAAAGATGCTACTTCAAGATATTAGGATAACTTTGAATATTTGCACCTTGACCAAAAAGTTAATAGAGTTGGTCGATGTATGATTAATATTTCATGCATTCAGGAAATGAAATTGGTGGGAAAGAAAGTAGAAAAAATTCATATTTTAGGCTTCAAGCATTAGTACTCATATAAGAATAGAACTAGAAATATGGTTGATATAATTCTGGAAAAACGTTTGATGCAATGAAATTATGGAAATCAAGAAGATGAGTATAGAATTATAGCTTTAAGGCTCCGTTTGTTTGGCCTTTGAAAATTAACCTGATTTAATTTTAATCAAGCATATCACATTACGCATAAAATTTAATATTAAAAATTAATTTTATTTTATATCCTACACACATTACTAAAATAATAACTAACTTATATCACATCCCTCACATATCCCAACATAATAACTAATTTTATATCACATCCCTCATATATCTCAATATAATAACTAACTTTATTTCACATTATTCACAACTTTTAATAAAAAAATATCTCTATCTAAGTTTAATTTTAACCTTATTAAATTTAACCTTACAAACAAATAGAAAAGTTAAAATTAGTGAAATAATTATTAACATTGTAATGCTCCCAAGTTTGGATGCGATAATAAAGGAAAAGACTATAAGAGTTGATATAAGAGATACATCAAGATGAAAGAATATTTATCAGAAGATATCTAACAGCTTATGATTTTATGATTACTAAAATTTTATTCAAAAAAGAGTTAAAACATATTATTGCTTATAATAATAGGTCTTGAAGAACACTAATCGATTTTTTTATAAAAAAATGAAATTGTTTGTATTGTAAAAATTATAAGGTCATTTCAATTGAAAGTTTTACTACTTAACATCGATTAATAGTTTTAAATTTCAAGATGAAAAGTTGTAAAATGAACTGTTAATTGAACAGTATCTTCGAACTCAATGGTAGAATTTAAAGAATGAAAATAAAACTATGTTTAAGATGAGGTTCTTGAACTTGAACAGTGAGGTATTAAGGGAGAAACTAATCTTATGTGACCAACAATCGTTAACTACATCTGTAAGATGGTAAAAGATGTGTTGAAAAAATTTAAAGGAAAGATTCTAAATTATGAGATACTTTTAGTGATAAAAATATGATGTAAAGAAAAGATAAAGGTGACGAAGATTTGCTATAAAGACAAATTTCGATGCAAGAACAAAAAGAATTACAAGAAATATGTAGTGCTAATATCGGTTCAAGAAAGCAACCTGTAATACAAAGAATGTGATTTTTAATAATTTATATTAGTCATCAAAAGAGAAAGACATATACTATTTTGTCAAGGTAATAGAGCAAAATTAAAGGCTTATTTCAAGCAAAATACATTGACGATGAAGATCAGAAATTACTTTTTAAAAAATAAGATATTAAATATAGATGAATCAATTATTTTTATAAGATTCAATGACGGCTGTGATAATACTTTTAATCTATGTGAACTTAGCATTTAAAAGAGATATAATTTGCTCTTACATATGACTTATTCGTCAAGCTGAAATTTGAGACTTTAAAGGGGTTAAAATGTAGGAAAGTAATAGAATTAGATGACATTCAAATAAATGTTTGAAAATATATAAGTGATAAAGGATTCTTAACTCACGAGGCTGTTTAATATAATTTTAAAGACAATGGATGGCAAATGATTGGAGAAATTGTATATTAATATATATTTATAAAAATAAAGGCAATATACGAAATTATGTTAGCTATGAAGGAATTAAATTATTGAACCATACTTAAAATCCTTGAGAGAGAGTGATGTATAGATTACATTGTAATATTAGGGTTTCACAAAACTAATCTGATTTTATATTGGGTAGATCGACTATATATGTTATTTATTTATTTAATGGTTTAATAGAGAAGTTTTGGGAGATGAAAGAAAATTGCATTTGATTTTTGTTGATTTAAGAAAGGCTTATGATAAAATCCTAAAAAAAAGTATTTTGATGGGTTTTGAAAAAGGAGTGAGTTTGCTTGTTTACTTTCAAGTTATTAAAGGCATGTATAAGTTTGTTGTTACTTGTATTTAGATACAAATGAGCTTGACTAAAGATTTCTTTATTATAGTTGAATTACACCAATGTTTAATTTTAAATTCATATTTTTTTTGCATTGGTATGGATATCCTAACTAAACACATTTAAAAAAAAGTGTTTTGGTGTTCTAGAGATGAAGCTAAAGTGAAATTTGAGTTATAAAATAATATCTTAGAATCTAAAAATTTTAGCCTTAATAATTCTAAAATTGAATGTATGGAGTACAAATTTAGTTAAGATTATAGTGTTGGTATTGAGGAGGTGACAATTGGTCATCAAGTTATCAAAAAAATTGGGCGGTTTAAATACCTCGAATCAATCGTATAAAATTATGGTGAAATAGATGGTGATGTCATTATTAGGGTCCAAGCAAAATGGTTTAATTGGAGTAATACTTCTAGTATGTTATGTAATATAAAAACCTCGTACTTGCTTAAAGATAAATTTTATAAACGATAATAAGGCCAATGATATTATATGGTACTAAATATTGACTACAAAGCAAAAACATAATTGAAATGAGTGTCGCAAAATTGACATATTAAAGTAGATGGGTGGGTATACATAAAAGGAGAATTAGAAATGTGTAAATTTGTGAAAAGGTTGGCATAGCCCCATCTAAAGGTAGGCTTAAAGAAAGTCGGGCTGAATGATTTGGATATATAAACTATAGGTTCATAAAAGTTGTAGTGAGGAGAGTTAGTTTATTTGATGATGCCTATATAAAAAGAGGATAGAGTTTAAAAAAGATATGAGAAAAAATTATAAGAAATAACTTTGTATACTTTGAGTTAAATGAGTTATTATTTAATAAAATGCACTGGAAACAAAGAATTTATTATAATAATGCCAAGCAACCAAAAAGTCAATTACGAAGGCTTTTGAAGGAATTCCCTGAGAAGCTGTCTTCGTTCAAAAGCCTAAACCCTAAACCCTTTTATTAGTTTATTCAGTGTTGTCTACAAGAAACACCAATCATGGAGCTAATGAATAGCTTAAATTGATTGATGATCCCGATTGAGTTTTGCCTCCTTTAATGATAGGTAGATAAAAAAAGCTCTAATAAGCAATGCTTTCAGTGGGTATTAGTGATTGAAGTTTATTTGTAATGATCATATCCTATGTTATTCTTGGTCTTCCCCTTTCTTTTTTTTGGGCTTTGGGATTTGTTTTTGTTTAGAGGTCTTCGTAGGTCAATTGTGGCATGGTCAAACAGTCTTAAACTTCCCTCTCATTGTATTTTCTATACATGTCGCATCTACTCTTTCTCTTCAACATAATCATTTCCAGTGTAGTATACTCTTATATCATCCCATCCTCATGTTTGTACTATCCTATCTTATTGATGTTTTACATGTTAATTGTCCATTATTCCCTCCTTTGTAGAATAGTAGATCAAATAACAGCCTTATAAATATTTCCTTCATGTTGATAGTCATGTTCATGTCGTATCTGTTCATCTTTTATGACCATGAGATAATTATACGAATTTGGGATCTACCTAACTACTAAGCATGCGAAAGCTACAGCAAGTTCTCATAAAGTACTGTTGTAATTGCCTCGTGCACTAGGTTATCCTTTTTCAAAGAGTATTTCTGCAAGAAACGTACTGGTTATGAATTGATCCTCTTTAAAGTTTAGATTTATCTATGATATTAATGCTATGAATTCCTGCATGACATTTACTTCAATATGTGAACCACCCGACAGGAAATAAATCAGGGCGCTCGCTTTTAATAGACGATGGAGCTCTACCTTGGATAGTGAAGAATGCCAATAACGAAGCTTCTCCAATTAGGCGGCATATTGAACTCGCATTATGTCATTTAGCACAACATGGTCCGTTTGCATTTTAATTCCCTGAAGATTTGTTCTTTTATTATAACCAAATAAATTATCCTTATTAATTCTATTATTCTTTACAGAAGCTAATGCCAAGGATATGATTAGTGAAGGTGCCTTGTGGGAGCTTGTTCGTATATCACGAGACTGCTCGCGTGAGGACATTAGGATGCTGGCTCACAGAACTCTAACTTCCAGTTCGACATTCCAACTGGAATTGCGTCGATTGAGGATTGAATGCTGAGTTAAGTGGATTTTTGAGGCCTTTAGGCATGCTTTTTTCACTTCTAAGGACCCATATAAATCTGAAATTAGTTCTTTAGAAGCATCTATGTCATTACTATCCCCAGTTCAGAAGTAATCACATAATCATGGATTGAGCATGGGATAATGCCAGAGACCTTTGGAAGTGGTGCTCTAGGATTCAGGCTCGCGGGTAGTTTCTAATGCTCAATGATTTGTATTGACTTTACTATAACGATCCGAATTTGTTATGCAGTTGTATCCATGTCCACTGACCCAGCTTCTGTAATTGTGTATATGATAGGGGGGTGAAGGGTGGCTGTATATTTGTAGGATCATACTTGGTCCATGAAGCTGACTTATAGTTTCATATAGGTTGATCTCTCTTGAATCTGTGGCATTGTCCTCATTAATATGTTATTTTTTAGCTGCTACATAACCCTTTCATGTTTTTTAGGCTGAATTTTCAAAAGAAAATTTGTGATTCGAGATTTGTGGAGATTGGAATAAATTATGGAAGCTAAAACAACGATGAAGTTTTAATAAATTTCGCAAACATATCGTACGAGTTTTGTTTTGTATTCTATATAATGTTTTTCATGTATTCCACCAGTTTGTCTTTGAATTCCAGTGAATTTGAGCAGATTATCTGTTTGGTAATTGGACCGATTGTAATGTTTTACCCTTTGAAATTTTCAACTCATTTGTCATGCGATTGATCTTAAAAGAAAATGTGGATATTTAACAAAAAGAAAAACATGTTTAAGGCTTACAATTACTATTATGTTAAGAAATAGGGAAGAATTATTGTTTGAATTCACAATAGTACTTATAAATACGTAAAACATAATTTTTTAAAATAAAATATAGCTTAGTAGCAAAGCTTAATGAAATTTATTAAAAAAAATTTACCAGGTATAATTTCTAGGTAGGAGAGGTATGGATGCTATATTTTTAGTTTTACCAATTGATGCCAAGTTGGATGTCTGCTTTAGTGACTTGAATGTAATTTTTCTTTTTTGTGTGTGATTTTCATTTTAAAAAATTTCATGCATCTTATTAAAATTTAATTATTTTATATGGTATTTAAATTTTAAATATTAAATATTAATCATTAAATTATAAATCACGTGACACATACATGATATAATAAAAATTATAATTTTTATATAATTTTTATAAATAATATTAAATATTAAATATTTGAATGTAAAAACTGTAAAATTATTAGATTTTAGTGAATCACGTGCCCCCTCTCTTTCTACACATAGGGGATGCATGATACATGTTGCATCTGGATTTGCGCCGACTCATCTGGAGCGCACATGTGGAAGCCTATGTGGCATCAGCGTCGAACAGAAGGTGTATCACCCCGAATAGCATACGTCGAAGAGGTCAAGACGAACAGCTGAGGCCGGTATTGACCGGCATCCAGGCACAGCATCGGGGATCATACTGCTTTCAAGAGGTATGGGCCTCCCTGTCCTCGGACCGCGCCGTCCGTACACCGTACATCTGAGGTCAAGGCGTGGCCGCCTTGTAGGTATTGATGGTCTGACACTAGAGCTAAAGCCCATTCCGTTGAAGTGACTCCACAGGGTAGACCAGGGTATAAGAATCTCATTATAATGGGAAAAAGGGATCCCTCTTTTTGGGCTAATTCTTCTTCTTCTTCAAACTCTCTAACTTTTCTACTATAATCTCAGGTAACCTGATTCTAGTGGAAATCTTTGAAGCCTCCTCGAAAGGAGCCGTGGTTTTTCTTCTCAGCCGGTTTTCCACGTACAAAATCCTTTGTTCTGGTTGTTTTCTCGTCACAACAATTTGGTGCCCTCACACAGGATTAAACCCGATTCCTTCAATCACCCATGGAAGACACTCATGGCGAAAATCCCTCACCACCGGGTGGACAGCAGGCAACGCCCCTGCCCCAAGACAACGCTGCCGCGAACGATCGACAACTCGAAACATTAACGAACACAGTGGCCACGCTTTCCCAAACGATGAACACCTTCATCGTCAATCTTCCGCCCTCCTCCAGTAGCAGAGGCCTCTTCCTCTAGCTCTACCTCTCGAAGGCCCGCTTCCACAGCCGAGCGCGGAGCATCTCGAATTGCCCACTAAAGAGGCCAGCACCCACGCTGCCACCGAAAGCCGGCCCGAGGTGTATCCTCCGGCCCCCCCAGTGGATACAATCTTCTCACCTGCCATAATGGCGACGTCGGCACCATGCGCCTACAAGGCCCCCATTGTCGGCGATTACGATGGCCTCACCGACCAAGCCCAGCACGTGAAGCGCTTCGAGAACGACTTGGCAACGAGCGACCCTATCTCAGAAGCATACAAGTGTCGTCTGTTCCGGAATACTCCGATGGCCTGGCATTGGATTTGCTCGACGAAATCCCCCAGGGCTCCATCCAAAACTTCCTGCAATTCTCCGAGCAGTTCCGCACCAGATTCGGAACCTCAAGGACTACCTCCCGAACAATCCATGAGCTCTGGCAGATAAGGCAGGCTCCTGCCGAATCGTTGCGCAACTACGTAGACCGGTTCTCGAAGATGAACGCGGAGACGGAAGACACTACCGACGACAGATCAACTATGATCTCCGTCCACAGCATTTTGCCCGGGGAATTATACGACTCTTTCGTTGACGACATGCCGAAGACACTGATGGAGGCTAGGGCCTGCGCCGAAAAATGAATCCATCTCGAAGACGCAAAGGCCCTCAAGTCAAAAACCAAGCAGGAGGGCGCCTCGTCGCAAGACAAGAGGGGCGAGACCCCGAAGACGGACTCCAACACTCCCAGAAGAAACTTTCAAAACCGGAAGTTTTCCCCATCCAACGGAAAATGCAAGTTCAAGGGTGACTCCTCGCGTCCTACGATACCGGTCTACATCATTGAGGAAATATTCTCAATCCTCAGCGACAAGAGGTTCATTAAGAGCCGTGGCGAACACCAACCACCTAAACCTGGCGAGGATCCCATGAAGTTTTGCAAGTTTCACTAGTGCTACGGTCACCTCCTCTTCTAGTGCCGCTCCTTTCGGGCACTCGTCAACTAGTATATAGAAAACGGCTACCTCACCGGCTACAAGAAGATAAAGGGGCCCCCGTCGAAAGCAGCACGACCGCTTTTCCCCCATGACGAGCCTCTGGCGGTTACCTCTTCGACGCCAGTGACGTCGAAAGCCACGGCAAGAAAGCTGTCCTGTCAATCTTCGGCTACGACTGCAATCTCCGAGCTCGAAGGTGCCGAAAGGTATGCACCGTCGAACTCCCTGACATTGTCTTCACCGCAAGGGACCTTCCCGGAGAGGGGGTCAACCGTGACGACCCCATCGTCATCATCGCTGAGATCAGAGCCTGTGATGTCCACCGGACCTTGGTCGACACCGGCAGTTCGGTTGACATACTATATCTCCGCGCCTTCAATGAAATGGGCGTCGGTAAGTGTAAACCTCTTCCCCCCTCCATGACCATCTCTAGCTTCTCCGACAACACCTACCGACCCGCAGGCTACGCCACCCTGCGTGTCACTCTCGAAGAGGGCCCCAGGAGACGAGCGAAAGAAATTGACTTCATCATCATGGATGCCCCCTCCGGCTACAACGCATTCCTGGGATGACCTGCAATGGCGGCATTCCAAATGGTCGCATTCACCTACCACCTATACGTGAAGTTCCCCATGCCGTTCGGCATCGCCACAATCAGGGGAGACAAGGCCGGTGCCAGGAAGTGCTTTGAAATAAATGCGCATCTCCACACAGACCACCTGGATCCCAGAGACCACGCCTTGCCGCCGATTGAACAAAATGATCATGTAACCGTCGCCGACAGAAAAACTATATTAATTTCTAAGGATTTCCCTGACAATGAAAAGCCCGCTCTGGCGGCCCTCCTTTCTAAGTATTTTGATATATTCGCCTGGGAACCTAGTGACAAGCCAGGGATAGAAAGGGCCGTAGCCGAACATCAGCTAAGTCTCATGCTAGAAGCGACTCAAAGCTAATGGTGAACCAGCTAACAGGATCCTACCAGACGAAGGACGAAGTGCTTAAGAAGTACTTCCAGCTTGCCAAAAATCTCCTTCCAACATTTCGCACAAGCCTTGCTGTTTTACATCCCCCGCGAGATGAATTCACTGGCGGACAAGCTTGCCAAGGAAGAAAAAGGCGACGCGCTGAACATCTTGTTTCCCGCCTTTGAAGACCCTGAAATCTTCGACATCGACTCCAGCCCCGGAAGCTGGATGGATGGCATCCGGCATTACCTACAGACGGGCGAGCTCCCAGACGACAGGCATAAGGCTCGTAGGCTCCGGGTGAAAGCCGCTAGATACATCTTGTCCCAAGGCCAATGGTTTAGGAGATGCTACTCTTTACCCATGGCGAAGTGCATTCGTGAAGAGGACTCAAGGACCATACTCGAACAGATCCACGCCAGAGATTGCGGAACCCACGCCGTAGGACGAAATCTCGCCCTACAAGTCCTACGCCAGGGATATTACTGGCCAAACCAAAAAGATGCCAAGGAATTCAGCCAGAAATGCCCACAATGCCAAATCTACTTGAACATCCCTAGGCAACCTGCGATTCAACTATATCCCATAACCAGCTCTTGGCCATTTTCGACCTTGACTTTTTGGGACCATTCCCGAAATCTAGAAGGAACCTGTGCCATGTGCTGCTTGTAACGGACTACTTCTCGAAATGGGTCGAGGCGAAGGCTTATCGCACAGCCGACCGGCGCGAGCATCAGAAACTTCATATGGACAGGCTTATATGCAGGTTCGGCGTCTCGCTCTCCCTAATCTGCGACAACGGAACCGCCTTTACCAGCCTAGCCGTCTGAAATCTATGCTCCGAAAACGGAATCAACCTGAGCTTCGCATCGGTTCGGCATCCGCAATCGAACGGGTAGGCCGAGGCGTCGAATAAAAACTTCCTCAGCGCATTAAGAAAGCGGATTGACAAGATCGGGTCATCATGAGTAGCCGAACTGCCGGCGGCTATCTGGGGACTCAATTGCACGCCAACCGCGGCCACGAGTCAAATGCCATTCTCACTTGTTTTTGGGGGAGAAGCGCTCGTCCCGGTCGAACTAGAAGTCTACTCCCCCCGTGTCGAACAACCAGCAACTTTGATCCACCAACTCTTCCTGAATGGCGAAAATAAAATGAGGATGCAAGAAGACTCGAGCTTGACCTCCTTGAAGAAGACAGGGAACTAGCTGCTTTTCGACAACCGAAGCACAAACGAAGGATCAAAAAGTATTATAACAAGTATGTGCATAGGAGACCGTTCCAACAGGGCGACCTGGTCTTGAAATTAAAAAATACCGTCGGACGAGACATGGCATCAGGCAAGCTCGAGCCTAACTGGGAAGGTCCTTTCTGTAGGATCAAGTATGAGGGAGGAACCAACACTTTCATCATCCGCGACGTGCTCGGCCCGAACACTTATAAATTGACAAGGCATGATGGAACTCTCTTACCAAGGACCTAGAGCGACAAGATATTAGAAGATTTTATTCATAAAACACTTGTAACTCTACAACATTATCAAAAAGTTTTATGAAGTAAATCTCTAGCTCTAACATAAAACACTCCCCTTCTCGAAGTTCCAGGCAATCCTACCAAAAAACTTGGCAAAATTCTCAGCTTCACAACAAGCAGATATCTACAAGACAACAAAAATGAAACAGAGACAAATGAACAAAAGCTTTGCATTATAAAGATCTGCTTTACAAGACGAATTACAAAGATCTTTACAAATCACTTCCCCTCCTCGAAACCTCGGAATCAGAATCCACTTCAATATCCGCGCCAGGGGTTCGAGACACATCCTCCATCAAGTCCCGCAAACGAAGAGAAGAGACAACCAAGGGCCCTTCTGAAGTCCCTTCTCCCCGAAAACTTGGTTCTTCCTCCGGAATTGGGACCCCTCCGGCGATCCCTTCAGCTCTCGCCATTTCGGCTTCGGTGGGGGGGATGACTACCTTCAGGTTCGAAACGAAGGCGAACATCTGCCCCATCCTCTCCGCCAACATCTTAAAGAATGGACACTGATACGAGCGGCTTTCTGAAAGGATGCACTCGTTCATATTCAGCCCTTCAAGAGCCTCGCGACTGATCAACCCCCGGTCGAGAAGGGCTAAACCAAGCATATTCACTGAACTCTCCAGCGCCTCCTTAATAAGCGCCTTGAACTCAAGGGAACGGCGAAAATCGGCAACCCCTTCTTGATGAGCCTTCTCGCGACACTGATCAAGCATCTCCTCCAAAAGCTGCTGAAGTTCAGCTTCCCGGCGATTGGACTCGTCCAGACCTCGCATGGCCGAGCGGAGACGCTTTTCGATAAGACGACGCTGACGCTCTGACTCCAAGAGAAGAAGTCTGTTTTCCTTCGCTTTCCTCTTTTGCGCCATGGCTTCCTTGGTAAGCTGCTCCACTTGACGCCTTACCACATCCAGCGTATCGGAGGCCCGAGTGCCAAGTCTGGTCACCGAGTCAGACCTCCCTTCGGGAACGACTCTCGGAGGGTCATCCCAAACACCTTCCCCAGACTCCTCGACGCTCTGACCAACAGAAGCTGACCCCTCGGTGCCGGAGCCCGCCTCTTCTTCAAGCCTCTCACGCTGCTCTTCGGGATCGTCACTAACCTGCACGTCATCTATGTATGCCAGGTCGTCCTCACCCTCCTCGAAAATAACAGGCGTCGCCGAAGAAGCCCCCTCTACCGACGCTACAGGCACTGCCCGTCTCTTCTTCGCCGGAAGACGAGAAGGCCCCGGCCGGTCATGGGGAACCCTCTTGTTCCCAATCTGTCGAAGTCGGAACAAGCCTAGTTCGAGCTTTGGCTGACCTGCAAATAACACGGGCACGGAATCAGAACCGAAAGGAGGAAAAGGGCAACCGCCAAAACCTTACCTGTATAAACCCGCACGTCGTCTTCAAGCTCGCGCAGGTAGTCCTCTGCATCGTGCACACGTTTTCGAATTTTGTCCACTTCCCGAAAACATGGATCCTTAAAACCAACTCCTTCCCCCAAAAATCTCGCCTCACCTACCCTTCGTGGAACGACAAAACTCACTCCACAAGGTTCGATGAAGAAAAACCTCTTGTACTAATCTGCAAAACCGGTGTCCCTAACCTTGAACACATGGCAATACCTGCCCTTCAAGACGAAGCACCCGTGCAGGCGAGGGTTTGCCTCCCACCGAAAGACCGCCTTGAAGATATCGATATCCCAGGGGATCTGCCGACGTCGCAGCTCCTTGATGAGGCAATAGATCATGGTGATCACGTTCGGCGGGAGCTACATCGGGACGATGCCGAGGTGGTTGAAGATGTTCATGAACTCTGATTAGAAGGGAAGGAACAGCCCGCCGCGCAGGTGGTGAAGGCACACCGCAATCTTTCCTTTCGGCAAGGTCGTGAACCACGCTTTCGCCAACGGATACTCCAACCCAACCTCCGGGTTCCTCCCCCACACTTGCTGCACCTCCGTCTCAAAAGTGTGCGGAGGAAGGACACAGAGCTCACCTCGAAGAGCGTGGTAATCACTCCATATTTCCTTCGCTCTGCTGCACGATTTCTTAGCTATTGTGAACCCAAGAAAATGACAGTAGTAGGGACCCCATAGTTGGGCCACGGACCTTTTTATATCCTGAACCCCGACGGTTCCACTCCACGAGGACGGCCTTCGACTATCTAATCCTAAGAACTCAAGCCTGCCTGGCGCGCGCGCGCGCCTCACCTCTTTTCTCCCAATAGTCACATCAAAATTAAAAATGAAAAGGGAGGCACATTTTACAAAAGAAATATTTCATTAAAACCCTTCTTTTACAATTCGCCAAAAAAAAAGAGAGAAGAGAAAAGAAAAGACCACCACCGCCTTAAGGAGAGAGCCCGAACTCTGACTCCGCAAGAAGACCCCAAACTGCTCGCGCGAACTCCCTTCGATGGCGGGTGTCTTCCTCCAGCTCTTCGACTCGGGCTGCTAGAACAGCCCTCTCCTTCTTCAGTTCCTCGATTTCGGCCACCGCCGACTCCAGGACACCCTTGAAGCGAGCACACTTCGACTCTAGCTCCATGATCGTTTTCTCTGCCTCAAACGGCTCTAGCTTGCAAATAAGGGAAAGCGCCTCCTCCATCTTCTGTTCTAGCGCCGCCACTTGACCCCTGTTAGCTAGCCGCTTTTCGACCTGGTCAAGGTGCGAACAGATGCTGCGTGCAAAGAACTGTGCGTTCGAACTACCAGAACTGGGTCCCTTCTGGCCACCCTCTGACGAGATCTCCGGACCAGCTGAGGGTCCCAAAGGAGACGAGATAGGGGTCAGAGTGTTGTGGTCCCGCGACGGCGCATCAGAGGCCTCT
>JAEMOT010001469.1:0-18320 GCA_019297695.1 Apostasia ramifera | reverse complement strand
TGAGCGGGACCCCCAGCCTCAGGAGGCTCATCCCGAACGAACCCAGCGACACCAGAAAACATGAACATCATCACTCCAGGAGTCCCAACCGACGTTCCACAGGCATCTATACAGATTCCAGAAGCCCCACGTGGCACCTGGGCACGCGCATCAATGCGCTTCACGACTATCGGAGGGGCATGTTGCATCTGGATCTGCGCTGACTCATTTGGAGCGCACACGTGGAAGCCAATGTGGCATCAGCGTCACAAAGGTTCAGCGTCGAACAGAAGGTGTATCACCCCGAACAGCATACATCGAAGAGGCCGAGAAGAACAGCTGAGGCCGGTACTGACCGGCATCCAGGCGCAGCATCGAGGACCATACTGCTTTCAAGAGGTATGAACCTCCCTGTTCTCGGACCACGCCGTCCGTACACCATACATCTAAGGCCAAGGCTTGGCCACCTTATAGGCATTGATGGTCTGACACTGGAGCTGAAGCTCATTCTGTTGAAGTGATTCCACAGGGTAGACCAGGGTATAAGAATCTCACTATAACGGGAAAAAGGGATCCCTCCTTTTGGGCTGATTCTTCTTCTTCTTCAACTCCCCAACTTTTCTACTGTAATCTCAGGTAACCTGATTCTAGTGAAAATCTTTGAAGCCTCCTCGAAAAGAGTCATGGTTTTTCCGCTCAGCCAGTTTTTCATGTACAAAATCCTTTGTTCTGGTTGTTTTCTCATCACAACGATACATTTTGATATAATTGTGGTATTGCTCCATTTGTGTTCTCTGAAACTTTATCATGCGTGTGATTTTTGAATCAATATTTTAGTTGATTTATGACTTTAAAATGTTTTCGTGCCTCATATTTGGCGCCGCTGATTTTATTCAGAACTCCCTTTGGCTGTAGCAAACTTTCCGATTCAACATTTGATGGTGATATATATCTTTCTGAAGCATGAACTTAAGATGTTTATATAATGTGATATACCTATTTAAAATTAAATAATATTAATTTTAATCTGTCAAATAAACAGGCCCTAAATAATATATAAAATTTTAAAATTTTTAGAAAATTTTATATATTATTTAATTAATAATGAAATTTATGTATAATATAAAAATTAATTTAAATAAAAATAACTTTTATTTTATATTTTATATAATTTTTAAATGAAAAACTTGATTTCTTTTACATCTTGTATATATCTTAAAATAATTTATTTTAAATTTTTCACAATCTATAAAATAAAAATTTTTCATCAAAAATTAATATTAATTTAGGTAAAATTAACTTATTCTAAACAAGCTTGTTTAGGTTTTATGGTTGAGAAAAAAGAACGTAGATGACAAAATTATAATTTTTTTTAAATATGAATGACAAAAAATAAAATTAGTTAACTACCTATGTTAAAAATTATGTGTAAAATTATTTTTAAAAATATTTTTTAATTGAAGAAAATAAAAAATGTGCCATAGCCTTTTTTTAAGAGAATATTATTTTCTTTGGACACTCATGCCCCATCACCCCTATGGCACCCAATGAAAGCACGCCGCGTGCGCTTGAGCATGAGATTTCTAATGAAATGGGGTGGGGTCCTCATGAGAGCCGTACTGGCTGATTTGAGGTACAAACGGCCCCCACATAATGGCCAAAATATGTCTTTTCGCACTGTTTTCTCACTATTTTGCAATATTTTTTTATTTTTTGCAAATTTTTTTTGGTATAATACTTTTTACTTAATTTATATTTGTATATAAAGTTCAACAAAATGAATATAAAATAAAACAAAATTTATACAAAATTAAAAATATATTATTTAATATATTTTACTTGATTGGGGGCTGTAGGAATGACAGAGCACCATGACTACACCCAATACACATTCCTTTTTATGTGAGTAATACAGTCAACGAATCTAAGGCCCATAATAGTGTTTGTCTAAAATATGAATTTGTATCTTATTATTCTGGAACTTTAGAGACTTGTTTGTAATTTTTCCTATTTAATATAATATATATATATATATATTTTAATTTCTTATTGAGATAATCTAAAAATCACAATAGATTACAAAAATAGACTAAAAAGTATCATCTTGGATATAGCTTAATAATTAAGCAACAATGCCCTTTGGAATAACTAAGCCGATACGATAGAAGACAAAAAGAGAAGCTGCTAGGACCTACAAGCTGACTTTAATTTCAAAGATATTGCACACGTGTGAAGATTGGAATAACATTAAAGAGTTAAATAATTAAAAATATTAAAGATAAATAGTTGAAAGTTAATACCATGAACTTGATAAGTAGCTTAGTATTTACTAACTTTATGAGTAGCAGTATAATGAGAAACCTCCCAAGGAAAAAGACTTTCTGGAACAGCAGTAATAGCAAATATTAAAAGTGAAATGCCTATAACATCCAGGCAAAAGTCGATACGTTCGAACCAACTATAAACCAAAATATTAGTAGGATGCATAGATGAGAGTCAGATATTAGAAAAATCAAAAGAATCTCATAATAGCATTGCACATCATAATAACTAAGAATATCAACTAATGTGTTATGTACCACATCATATTAAAATCCATAACTTGGACGAGAAACACAGTGCATAACATGATCGTCCCATATATTCAAGAGTTCAATAAGACACAAAGGCCCTGTTTGGTTTGCAAAAAAAAAACCATAACTAAAATAGCCATGACAAAAAAATTTAGTTTATTTTAAAAAATTTTAAAAAATTATTTTATATCTCATCCTACATAAATTTTAATATTAAATAATTATTTTATTTTACACTTAATATAATTCTCAATAAATTAATAGATTTTATTTTATATTTAATATAATTTTTACTATAATTAACTGATTTTATTTCACAATTCAAGCAAAAGCCAACATTATACGAGCAGGTATTGACGGCTAAAAGGGACAGTGTGCTAAGTTTCTCTCTCTTATTAACACGCAGGAGTCAGCGGCGAAGAATAAACACTTGATTAGAACATTAGGAAGAGCAAGAGGAGACCACTGAAGAAGTGGCACGATGTGGCGCGCTGCATGAGTAGTCAACGAGCAGTTCTGATTTTTTTTTAGAATAATGATAAAAAAATGACCAATTTTTATCTGCAACATTCAGCATTTAATATATATATATATATATATATATATATATATATAGATAGATAGATAGATATCGATAGATTAATAAATAATAATAATCATAAATAGTATGATAATTAGCTAGCAAAATTAACTGGATAGAATTCCTGAGCATTATTGTGAGGGTTGACCCTGGTCATTTGTGTGTAGCAGCCCCGCTTCAGCGGCGCCCAGTCACCGTTACCCCGACTCAGCTCGGCTCGCTCACACGCCCGGCCGGCCCTGCGTCCCGCCGTCGCTACCATCTGTACGGTTTCTCTTTACAGATTCTCAGTACGCCGATGCCACCTGATCTGCGTCGGCGTCCAGTCCTCTGCTGCCCCAAAATCCGTCGATCGACTTCACTGATTCAACTCCCTTGCGAGGTTTGATCTGCTGACTAAGGTAAATCCAGCTTCTAACATAATATATCTAAATTCTCGTTGACCCTTTTGGGGGATATCTATATTAGTGTTTTGTGCTGTTCTTCGAGGAAACAACCAAGAAAAACTGGGGTAGTTGAACAAACCTTGAACAAGGTAATCGAGGATCTTGCTTGTCGAAAAATACTTGTCAACTACGTCTTCAAAGAAAACTTAACTACACTTGTTAAGCCTGCACTCATGTTGTCCCACATTTACTTCCCTACAATACACCTTTACTGACTGTCACTATCGTATTTTATGCACTATCATTGGATAGAGTTGAAGAAATGTAGTTGAATAACCGTAGGGCCCGTTTGGATCGGGGGTAGGATGAGCTAACCCAGAGTAACTTACCCCTGCTGGGGTAAGGGGTTTAATGCGATTTTCCGTTTGGATGATAACCTAGGTTAACTTGGGATAAGTATAAATTCTGTTTGGCAAATTAATAGTTTATCCCAGGATAGTGAACAAAATAAGAGGCAAAAAATAATAAAACGACATTTCAAATTCATGATATAATCAGCAAATATAGAAATAACAAACTTCCAACAACATGACATAATTTATAGTTTGTTATACAATCACAAAAATAATATAATTCTCAACACAAAAAATTAAATGAAAAATGAAGTTGTCAATGTTCATTCAACCCAACATTCTTGAACAAGTAATCGTCATCATCATCATCATCGATTTATTGATTCCTACAATAAACAAATTATAGATAATAATGACATAATAACTAGTGCTACGTCTATATAATATAGATATAATACCAAAATACCTGACTCATCCACAACTGTTCAACGATGCTTGATCGGATAATCTCCCCTCTTCGTTGTTCGCTTGTGGATATATGAGTTGTCGGATCGTCATCTTCCGCATCATCATCCAAACTTTCATCATGCTCTGTGTCAGCCTCACGCATGTTGAAGTACGTATCATTACCATGATACCTGCTAATATAATTATGCAATATACAATATGCGAGCATAATATCAGCTTGTATACTAAAGGGGAACGGTTTCATATCCGTTAGCACTTTAAATCATTTTTTTTTAATATACTAAATGTGCGCTCAACGACATTTCTGAACTGAGCATGTCTATGATTGTATAGCTCCTGCGGAGACTCATATCTGCGATGTGCACGATTATAGAAACTACTCAAATGATAGCGAACTCGACGTATTGGTGCCAAAAGCTTGTCGTTATTAGCATATCCAGAATCAACCAAATACATCTTTCCTAATACGTTTAAAAAAATTAAAAATAAACATTATTGGATAAATGAATAAACAAAAATGATTATTTAACTTAGCTTACCTTGTGGTACCGAAAAACCACCGTTTTCGATTGCCCATTTCAGAACACGCATGTCAACAGCCGATCCTTCCTACCCAGTTGTAACAAATACAAATTGTCGATCAAAAGAGACAGTAGCCATAACATTCTGTGATACAAAATCTTTTCTATTTCTATATCGATTTTGCTTACAAACAGAAACTATTGCAGGAACATGTGTCCCGTCAATAGCACCAATCATATCCTTAAAATATGGATAAAAATGTGAGTTATTTCGAATATGGGGATGACATGAGCTACTTGCATTTGGAATTATAATGAAATCATCCCTTAATGCCAGTACATCTTGTAGGACTTGTCTAAAATTTTGACTAACAGTCTTTAGTGAGTGTTGGAAAAATTCACAGACACCGCGATAACTATCTGCTTGTGCAATGACTCTCATAAAAACAGCTAATTGTTCTGCAGCTGGCATAAAACGGGTGTCTCTGAGTACACCGCAGTCCACTAACATATCTCTCAATCTTATGAAGGCTTGGGTAGGCATACGAAAACAATTATATGCTCGGATATCATGGCCATTCAAGATCTCTTGAACATACAAATTACCAGGATACGATCTGTCATACATAACTCGAGGGACTCTTGAAGTTGATTGATCTAACTCAGTAAATTCATGAATAGTTTCTAATAATGCTGCCTCTTCTTGCAGGCTTGTTATGACGTTTGCAACTTCATTGTCATAAAACTGACTAATATTCTTCTATAATTAATTTAAAAAAAGTAACATTTAATCATAGAATTTATGATCCACTTGTTCTTGAAAATCCAAACACTAACCATCTTTATTACTGAAGAAGAATATAACAGTAACAGTTTGAATCATGAGTACATGATAACCACAAAAGGTTACGAAACTTAAAAGTACAGGGGAATCAATGTTATTTCCGACACTATCATGATAACATTAAAAAAAGCTAAAAATTGGGTGGAGGATCAAACGTTGGGTTCGGTCTGTCAGTAAATATCGGCATTCTTTCAAACTGAGCATGTCGCATAACAGTAACTGCAGTCCATGTTTCTAACCGGGATCCATCCAACATCATAAACACTGTGACATTATTAGGAGTTTCATTAAATGCATCTATTAGTGCACAAAGTGCAGTATCCGTTAAGTTTTGCGTGAATGCTAATTTCTTTATAGCATCCTCGACAGTGTACGGCATTGCACGTTGCATTGCCTGCAAAGTAATATTTATTTTGCTCTTCGCTTCGTTCAGCATCGACTTAGCATCTTCTTTTGTGAAACTTTTTTTTCGTCGCCTTGGTTGTTGAGAAGTTTCAGCAGCACGTTTACCTCCACTTGAAGAAGAAGGTTCGCATGTTACGTCATTATTTTCAACGAAAATATAGTTCTCAGCAAAATTTAATCCTTATCCATGTCCCAAATCTTGGATATCATCATTATTCTCAATTTCGTGAACATTACACTCCATCTCCGGAGACTCGCCCGTTGAGACGTAGTTTACAGAGGACCTAGCATGATTTTCTAATGCATATGTATTCCTGACTAGGTCGCCAACTGCTTCGTAATGCTTGAAAGGTTTCCTCCTTAACGATTCATATTCAGGGTGAATCTACAAAAATTAAAACTATAAATTGAAAGAATAGAAAAAACTAATTGTCAAAAATAACAGATAGTTGTTTTTCACACCTGAAGAATCTCATCCCATAAATCATCTGTGGCATCTGGTATGTTGTTAATCAAATTCCAGCCTCATCCACTACGCCCAGCGAGTTCTTGATATTAGGGGAAAGCAATTTAAAGAGACTGGACTTCTAACGTCTAGTCACCTGCCTTTGAGACCTTCTCAAAGCTCCTGCGTGAAGTCAAACAGGTTAAATTGATGGCCACATCTTTGTCAGCACCTTTTGTCGGAGAAATTGACCCATATGTTTTTAGTCTCAAATAAGGCTTCATGAAGAAGTTGGTATTGTTGAAGAATTCAAGTCACTCATAACAATATGAGTGAAATGAGCATTCTAATACCTGTTGCCTGAATTTGGAATGGTGAAGTTATTTTAAATCCCAATATGTGTGGTAGTTTGTCAACTATCCTTGTGTTTCTTTGGAATCTTAATTCAAATTGCATGCAGGTTGGTGTTTTTGATTATCAAGATTATCTCAGTATTTCTATACTTGTTGATGATACTGTGCATTTATTTGCGTTGATCTCATTTAATTATGTTTGCATCCATAGTCATGGCACAACATGCTTCGTACCAGAGCATTTTTTATTGCATCATAATGACAAAACACCTGCTTTCCCTACCTTTGTGATACTGAACTATTTCAAAATAAATATAGAAGATCTGGATAATGATGACCAATAGAATTATTGTCCACATACGGTCAACCCGATTGTATGTAGAGAACTTGGTTTCCTTGACCTTAGTGGCCTATTAGATATGAATATTTTTGCTGATGGATTACTCTTGAGGTGAGCATTTACATGGACCTTTTTCTGTGTTGAACAGTATATACTGGTGCATGTTTAGTTACGATGTTCTAACCTCATGGCACCTATTGCACTTTTCTTTCAGGGTTTCAAAAAAGGTGGATGTGCTAATTGGTAATACTCATCAATGTAAGCCATGTAATTTATGGTCTTTTCTAAAGTTTATTGACGTAGGACATGTGGCTTAACCTATATTGGTGCAATTCGACAAATGCTTGTAAACGAGCGTGAAATAGTTATAACCTTTCATATGTTTATATTTCATAATTTTTAGTTATTGTATTTTATATTATTTCTAAGCACTTGTGTTTTAGTATGTCATGTGATATGGTTTTGGAGAGTATTTTTTAAATTTTCTTGATTTTTTCTTTCCTATTATTCGAGTCACCTATATCTGGGTTGGATCTTCTATTTTCAAGAAATTGATTGATAAAATTACTTTGAAATTTTTCTCAAAATGTCGTTTTCTCTTTGAATCAATCTTATCTGCTGTGGCATCTCATCTTCAATTCTTTTTACAAGATTAATTGTATTCCTTAAAGTTTTTTTCTACATAATTTGGTATGAGAGTAATAGTGTGTACATTCCTTGCAAATGTTGTAGCAGTTGATCAGTAGCTAGAAGCGGATGCAAGATTCTTAGATCTAGATCTTGAAATAGGTAAGGCATATGCAAATGGCTTCTTAACAACAAAACCATATCCAAGATGGAACGCGGGAAGGGTAGCGTTGCCACAACTTTCACCAAGTTGGGCTGTCCCGAGGGTCTTTTTATGAGAATTATGGTGCTTCGAGATCATGATATCCACCCAAAAATCATGTGGATAAATTGAGTTTTTTCTTTTTGAAAATCAACATCAGCCTATATAACTCAAAAATGGAAAACAAATGCTAGGTACAACCTAGCTAGAGATCATTTACATGGACTGAGCAAAAGTTATGTGGGGGGAAATATTCCCCTCTCCCACACATCTTAATCTACTATTGCTAAAGCAATAAAATCTGCTACCTTGTTGGCAGGTTGATATACACGTGTGATTCTATAAGAGATAAAAGTATACAAAACATCAAAAATATAAGAATCATCATACCTAGTATCATTCTCTCTGACTGCTCTCTGTATGTCAGTGATGACTGTGGAAGAATCTTCCTCGATTCAAATACCTGCCACAGTGTTAAGCCATTCTTTTGGCCATCTTGGTTGCTTCTCGTTTGCTTCTAATTTCCATGTCTGATGTCGCCTTAGTAAAGAGATAGATACCAACTGCCTGAAGGAGGCATCATATTCACTAGCAATTGCTCTTGCTTCTACAATGTCATTCGTCGTCACCAATCCATTGAAGTTTACATTGATCCAACTTGAGGTGTCGTAAGGGAACCTAGTGGGAGGAAGAGTGGTAGCTCAAGCCACTAGGGCTCGTGGGTTCCCACTTCCCCACATTGCGATAAGGTGAACTTGAGGTGTCAAATGAGGCGATGATCGTTGTTATGGTTTGTGCTGACAAGATGGATCCGTCATGCATCTTCGCATTCTACGCCCTACAAATCATTAAACACGTATATCCGAGTGTGTAACCACGTGTAGATACTTGGGAGTTCTGGTCACCTGTTGTTGTTTGCTGTCACATGGACGATTTTGATGGAGCGGAGATGTGTAAAAACATGCATATCCACTTCATTGTACCTCCTATATAGATAAATGGAATTCTAGAAAGGGAAACTTTGTGCAAATGTATATTCCACTTCTGCCTCGTGAGAGCATGTTGTTAGAGTCAGAGAACCCAAACAACCAAAAATCATGCATCCAGTGACGAAATTTAGCCATTTGGCCAGAACTCAAAGCGAAGAGAACTGAATCCTGTCACAATTGTTATAGGTTCTGCGAGAAACTGAACTATATATAGACCTTAGTATAATATTCTAACTTATAAATTGCTATTTTTGTATTCCATAATCAGTTTTGTATGGATTTAGGTTGCAAGAACTTCAAAGCAAATCATGATTGACTACAATCCAAAAACCAAGCGAAGTTCCATTGATTGACATCTTTTTATTAGTGTTTTATTCTCTACTTCAGTGCCATCATGGCATACATCACCGAGCGGATGAAGTCGAGCAAGGGCTAGTTCCTCTGGAATGAAGCAAGGTAGAGTTTTTTCCTGATCAAAGAGAAATTGAGCACTACACTTATATTGGTGCTACTGCTATTTGATATTGATAAGATTTTCTAGTTAGAGATGAATGCCTCTGTTATAGGAATTGGGGTTGTTTTACATCAGAGCAACAGATCTGTTGCATTTCATAGTTAAATCTGCAGTATGCAAGATAGAAGTGGACCATATATGAGCTGGATCTTTATGGAACAGTTTGTGCGATCAAGCATTTGGAGCAGTATCTCTTTCCTAGAGATTTCATGGTACACACTGACCATCAAGCTCTGAAGATCAAGAACAACCAGTGAGATTTGAATGACATGCATGCCCAATGGATTACGTACCTAACCTAAGCGACATACTTTCATAGATGAGCATAATTTCGGTCGACTGAATGAAGCTACATACGTTCTGAGTTAACGTGCTTGCTTGTTAGGAACAATGGAGACTAAAGTCATTGATTCTATTGCTTGAAAAATCCTTACATCGAAGATTATTACTTCAAAGAGAAGTGCCAGAATCTTTAGTTTGGATTGTCAAAAATGTGTTCTGGTGTGGGATGACTTTCTTTTAATCAAAGATTGATTGTGCATCTCTAGAGGTTCCCTTGGGAGTAGTTAATCTCTAGATGTATAGAGGGTGTCTTGTAGGCCCAGGCAAGAGAATCGCATTGGTTGAAGAGTGCTACTACTTGCTTCAATTAAAGAGAGATGTAAATCATTTTTGTCTAGATATTGTGAACAATCATAAAATACTAGCCTCTACATGCCGGTTTCATTCTTGATTTACTCCATATTCGACGTTCCTTTGATTATGTTTTTGTTGTTGCTGTTGACATGTCTTTGAAGATGACGCATATCATTCAATACAAAAGCCAACTAATGCATCTCACATGGCAAGTTCAGTTTCCTCATAGGTTGTTCGCCTACATGGAGTGCCAAATCGATCACCCCTGATTTAGACATGAAGTTTCTCATCCTATTCTGACATATACTATTGTATTCATTCCACAGCAACTTGTTGTACACTAGTTCTTCTGACCCTCAGATAGACAGACTAAATTTGTCAATTGAACAATTGGAATTATCACCTGCTGTTTGAGTGGTGACATGCCTAAATGGTGGGATCAATTCCTAGCTTCAGTGGAGCTTGTGTACAACATCAATCAATGTATAACAAAGAACTCCACAAGATACACTCAATCTAATATCACTGTCTAAGATTCTTGGGTATGGTGTCGCTACAGAATGCTTTGTTCGTTAAGTCAGGTTGCCGGTCATTAGAAACTTATCGAGTCAAGCACCAAATACTAAGAAGTAGCAAATTGACATCAAAGGGAGGAAGTTTTGAAATTGGAGATACCATTTTGGTTTTTCTTTGGAAAGAAAGACTTCCTTTTGGCAACAAGTGAAAACTGAAGAAGATTAGCCCGTGTCTTATTCTGAAGAAACTTAACAACAATGCTTGTGCAGTGGACCGTCTTACATGATTAGGAATTTCCTCAAATTTTAATGTTACTGATTTTTTCAAATCTGATCTTTCAGATATTCCCCTCTAATAAGATGACTTGGTGACAATTTGTTTATAAACAGAGAAAACTGATGTCAAACACTTCGCTAAAAGTCAATTGGGATAATTCAATAAAAGAAAAAGAAACATGCTTATATAAGCACGAGAAATATAAAACAGCCATGGCATTCAATCCGGAAGGAATTACGAGATGCGTGTTTTTAAGCAGCTCTTAATGAGTCCTACGTTGAGGCCTAGTATGTTCACCCATTTAGGTGAATTTTGAACCAAAGTAAAGTTTTTTTAAATGCTATTTCCGACCATTTTTAGTAAATTTCATGGTTCTGTATTATTTTATTTCCTATCATCTAATATTCTGACTCATCTAAAATCAGGTTAAGTTAGCTGATATGGTCTGGAAGTGTTAATTTCAAAAGTTTCTTGATTTATGTAATTTTTTGGTTGTTATTGAGTCTTCCATGTGTACGTTGTATCCTCTATTTTCTAGAAGTTAATCAATAAAAGTAATTTGGTGATATTTCTCAAAATGTTGTTTTCACTTTCAATCCAATCTTGCATGTTCCAAACTTCTGCTATGGGAATATCGTATTCCCTGATGTTTCTGCTGTCTCTCATGAAACCACATTAATTATTTGTTACTGCGTTAGAGGCCAATAAAAGATTTTCTTTTGTTCTTTTACAATGTAACTTATTTAGTTTTTGTATGTAACAAATTATGCTTGCAAACCAATGCTGCACAAAGAAACAAAGGCTATGAAACATCAATACAATCTGCCCATGAACTTGTTCTTTTAATAACATTTTCAGGGAGGATCTAAACAATACTCTGCGTTTGTTAATCGCAACTGACTGTCACCTTGGCTACATGGAAAAAGATGAGATACGCAGGTTTGATTCATTTCAGGCTTTTGAGGAGATTTGTTCGATAGCTGAGCAAAAACAGGTAACCTACCATTATAGAAGTAGCTAGTTTATCCCACCTCATAGCTTAGAAATTACATCTCTAGCTTTAATCCCTTTTTATTTTTCTTCAACCTGCTTGTTGTTGCTCATTCTTTTATATGTATTGGCCTTATTTCTTTTTTTTTTAAATTGTATCAGAAGCACGTTGTTTTTTCTAAGTTTTGTTGTGGTTATTTCATCCTAGTATATATAGTAGCATCGCACAAAGTAATTTATTGATATCATGTTTTTCTTAAACCCTTCCTCTACCATGAGTTGAACCTGAAAATACCTGCAGGTTGATTTCTTACTTCTTGGTGGTGATCTCTTTCATGAAAATAAACCATCAAGGTCAACACTGGTAAAAGCCATAGAGATCCTTAGGCGGTACTGCCTAAATGATCGACCAGTGCAATTTCAAGTTGTCAGTGATCAGACTGTTAACTTCCAGAATATGTATGATATCCTTGCTTGTGCATGACATACTTTTTCTATTTCTTTCTTACGTAAATTGTAAGTAGACTGGCCAAGCAGTGGACATCAATAATAATCCAGAAGTCTATTTTGTGGTTTTATCGCTAAGGCTTACCCATAGTATGGCCATATTTTGCTGTTAAGTTGAATATAATTCCTGAATAATACCATGTTACATATTTTATAATTATTTATTATAATTGAATGTGTGTATGATAAAGTAAGATATGTTAGCTGTATGATAAAGTAAAGATATATGGCTAATAGGTGTAAATGCTGTTCAATTGAATAAAGATTGCTTGATCTATTTAGATTTAATATGATTTGCTATTTTACCTATTACTGGTGTAATGCTTAGCATTTGTATTAATTGCGTTTGCAGCTTTGGTCATGTAAACTATGAAGACCCTCATTTTAATGTTGGGCTACCCGTCTTCACTATCCATGGAAATCATGATGATCCTGCAGGAGTGGTATGGTGACATGTCTCATTTGTATAAAGAGATTGATTTTTTTTTTTTGGGGAAAAGATAAAGAGATTGATTTTGCTATCCAAAATAACTGTTGTTCCTGTTTTTCTTTATATGGAGCATATTAGCTTGATATGGCAAGATTTATATGGCACAAATATTATTGTTATTTTTGAAAAATCAATTGAGTAAATGTGATTTTGAGGTCTTTACATCTAGTTCTATAAAATCAACAACAACAACCATAACAATAACCACCAAGCCTTAATCCCACTAGCTAGGGTCGGCTACATGAATTCTTTGTTTTCATTGCGCTCTATCAGTTACCAAATTCTTATCTAAGTCTAAGTAACTAAGATCACTCTTTATAGTTTCTTGTCATGTCTTCTTTGGTCTCCCTTTTCCTCTTTGTACATGAGCAAAATCCAGTAACTCAATTTTTCTAACTGAAGTTTCAATCGGCCTACGATTTATATGTCCAAACCATCTAAGCCGACTTTCTCTAAGTTTATCCTTAATTGGTGCAACACCAATTTTCTTTCGGATATATTCATTTCTCATTCTATTCTTTCGTGTATATCCACCCATCTACCTTAGCATCCTCATTTCTGCAACATTTATTTTATTTGTATGTTTCCTCTTTGCCCTCTTTAGTTTTCTCAATAAGGACAATATCATCTGCGAAGAGCATACACTAAGGCACTTCATCTTGGATATGTTCAGTCATGACTTCCATAATCAAAGCAAAAAGATACAGACTTAAAGCCGAGCCTTGGTGTAATTCAACTGTAATAGGAAAATCTTTAGTCAAATCTCCTTGTATCCGAACAGAGGTAACAGCTCCTTCATACATGTCTTTAATAATTTGAATATAAGCAGTGCAAATCTTTTTCTTTTCTAAAACTCTCCAAAGTACTTCTCTTGAGACTTTATCATAAGCTTTTTCTAAATCAATAAAAACCAAATGTAGGCTTTTTTTTCTCTACTTAAATTTCTCCATTAAACTTCTTAACAAATGAATTGCTTCTATAGTAGATCTACCTGGCATAAAACTAAACTGATTCTCTGATACCTTAGTATTATGGCGTAACCTTTGTTCGATCACCTTCTCCTAAAGTTTTAAAGTATGACTCATTAATTTAATTCCTCTATAATTAGCATAATTTTGTACATCGCTTTTATTCTTATAAATAGGTATTAATGTACTCTTTTTTCATTCATTTGGCATTCTTTTAGTCTTCAAAATCATATTAAACAATCTAGTGAGCCAAGAAACTCCTTCATCTCCTAAGCACTGCCAAACATCTATTGGGATGTTATCTGGTCCTATTACTTTTTTATGTTTCATTTTCTTTAAAGTTTTTCAGACTTCAGCTTTACTAATACGTCGGATGTAAGAGTAATTTTTATTTTCTTTTAGGGTGTTGAATTCTGTAAGATCAATTGAATTTTCACAACCTTCATTGAAAAGCTGTTGAAAGTAACTCATCCATCTATTTTTTATATCTTCTTTCATGAAAAGTACTTTTTGATCTTCATTTTTAATACATTTTACTTCAATTAAATATTTAGTTTTTCTGTCTCTTGTCTTCGCAATCCTATATAATTGTCTTTCTTTTTCTTTATTGTCTAGCTTTTTATATAAATTATTAAGAGTCATATTCTTTGCATTGCATACTGCTTTCTTAGATTCTCGTCGAACCACTTTATATTTCTTACACTTATCCTTATTTTTATTTTTAAATCAATCTCTATAACAAATCTTCTTCTTCTTAATTTTTTCTTGTATATCATCTTTCCACCACCAAGTATCTTTATTATTTGGAATCATTCCTTTGGATTCTCCCAGCACATCCTTCGCCATCTTACAAATACAGTTAGCAACTGTCAATCACATAAGATCAGTTTTCCCGTTAATGTTCCATTGCCCAAGTTCTAGAACTTTCTTCTTAAATATACATTTGTTCTCATTCTTTAGATTCCACCATTGAGTCCGAGGATATGATTTTGACTTATTATTTCTTCTCTAATACTTTATCTTGGAATCTAAAATCATGAATCAATGCTGGGTAATCAAATATTCACTTAGAATGATTTTACAATCTTTACAATCCAAGCGATCTTATTTTCTTATAAGAAAATAATCAATCTGAGTTCTTGAAGTTTCATTCTTGTACGTGATAACATGCTTCTCTCTCTTCTTAAATAAAGTATTAGCAATTATAAGATTATATGCTGAAGAAAACTCTAAAGCAATTTTACTCTCCTTATTTATCTCTCCAAAATCATATCCACTATGGATACTATTAAATTCCTCAGCAACACTTCCAACATGTCCATTTAAATCTCCTCCAATAAGTAATCTTTCCTCCTGAAGTATCTCTTGTATTAACTTTTCCAAATTATTCCAAAATTTTTTCTTTATGCTCGCATCCAAACCTACTTAGGGAGCATACACACTTACAATGGTAATAATTTTTCCATTGATTATAATTTTTAAAGCCAAAATTCTATCACAATTTCTCTTAACTTCCACTACGTGATCCTTCAAGCTCTTATTCAGAATTATACTCACTCCATTCTTATTTTTATTCTTACCAGAATACCAAAGTTTAAAACCTAAGCTATCAATTTCCTTGGCTTTCTCCCCAACTCATTTTGTTTCCTGCAGGCACAAAATATTAATCTTTCTATGAATTATAATATCCATCAACTCCATTAGCTTGCCCGTCAGGCTACGTATATTCCAAGTTTCTAATCTAATTCTACTGACTTGTGTTCTAGTATGATGGACTAGCTTCTTTACCCGCATCCGTCCATGATGTGGGGACCCTTGCTCACTTTTCACTACACTCGGGCGCCGATGCAGTGGTCATTGCTCATTTTTCACTGTATTCAGGCAACACAGTGCATCGCTTCCTGGGAACGCCCTAGTTTTAGCACAATTTTCTAAAAGTTTCATGTCATAATTGATTCGACAAGTTTTATGCTAGCTGTCGACTGCCTAACGCAATCCTCTGCGTTTCTCATCCGGGACTTGGGACCCAGCAACGACGTATTATCTAGTTCTATAAAATCGATTGAAGAAAATAGTTTTATTAATGGTGATAGTGACTACTTTTTCACATTCACTTGTTTTTCTCCCCTTCTTTTTAGGTGTTTTTTACTATGCATTGGTAGTTGATTCAGAATAAAAATTAAATTATATTTTAAGATTTAAATCAGCAATATTAAATAGCAAATTATTTTAATTAAACTTAAAATATTTTCTGAAATATTTATTATATGACAAATAAGATTCTAAATTTTGCAAATAAAATTAGTTTAAATTTAAAATTAAATTGGATTGATGATAAATAAAAATTATCAGTTAGATTAAGTCGGTCAATTTAAATTCAATAGATTGAATCCATTGTTTCAGAAATTAAGGTCAGATGCCTTGCAAATAAATCCAACAGTAAATAAATTTTTTGGTTGAATTTTGATCTCTTAATTTAGAGCTAAACCAAATAAGCAGAATTACGCAATATAATTTTAATTGTCCAAAATTATGAACTAGATATTTTAGAGAGGATTATACCTTTACTAGAGTAATCCAAGTTTTGAGCTGAAGATTTTAAGGAACCACAATGCAATTTTCATTGGAAATAGGGCAGGCTCAGTCCAGGTAGTGGTTCCATGGGCAAGGCATGCTACGAGTGCAGTCCCACGGAGGCTGCAAGTAGAGCGATCACGCAGGCCTGACCGTAACCTGGCTCTGGCTTGCATGTTGGTTGCACCTCGCACAGTCAATAAAGTCTAGAGATCTAGCTCAGGAGGTTCTGCTCAACTCGAGTGACATGAGAGAAGCAGAAGGGTCCAGCTTGACGTGTTCTCAGGAAGATCCGATGGGACGGTGATGAGGCTATGTGCTGGACATAAGTATGGCAGCAGTGGCGGCATGTGTGAGGTGTGCGTACCAACTCCTATAGTCGGAGATGGAAAAAATGATTCAAAATTTAAATTTTTTTTAACTCAAAATAAAGATTACTTGATTATTTAAGGATTTTCACCTAAGGTCAACCCATACCCTTTCCTATCTAAGATATTGTAATTCAAGTTTAGATTGGCACTCATAATGCTAGATTTCATTTCATCAGCAACATTAACTATTACAAGAAAAGGCGACCTTTTTATCTAGAGATCTCAATGCATGATAATAAGGAAATAAAACTAAATACAGAAAATAAACTTCTAAATACAATCAACTAAATAAAAAAATGCAAAGTCAGAAATTATGATGAATATTTTGTCGTCCTAATCGGCTTTAAATCTTCAATCAATATCAGTTAACCTCAATTCACTCTAAATCAATCCAAATCTAAATCTATGATCAAAATCAAGCAAATCTGAAAATAATTAAATGTAAGCTGTCATAGTGTCCCCACAAGTAGTATAACCGGAAGTGCTTATACTAAAGTCACTAGTATGCTTCTATATCTTACCAGATATCCTGTTTGTACATCAAGCTTTACTGAACTTCATCTTTTTTTAAGCTTAATTTACTTGGGAATCTTCAACCTCCCGTATGTGATTGACATTCATTTTCTCTTTAAGACCATTTAGATCCCAAAATCATTCCTTTTTGTGATACTACAACATTGTTGCAAATAGACTCTCAATTCAACTTTAGGATGCTGGGATTTTAGCAAGTTAATACCTTATTTTAGCTGATGGCACTTGCAATTTGATGCCAACACCACACAGTGTCACTTTGATATTAAAATTATAAACAATAAAGTTTGGACTTACAACTGCTATGTTTAGCTCTGTTAGAGACCTGAGACCTCATTTCCAACGGCTAGTTTATTTTTTTGCAATTTGTTTTTTGTATGTGGTTGTTTTGACAATTCTAGTGATGCTACGTCTACTAAAGTGATTTTGCTGGATAGTTGGTGAAATTTCTATGCTAATTGATGCGGGATGGAAAAAGATGTCAATGATAATTTATATTTATATTCAGCAAAATTGATTAGTAAATTATTTTAATTAAGAGAAAAATATTTTCTATATAAATTATATGATAAATAAGATTTTTGAATCCCGCAAATTAAGATATTTTAAAATTAAAATTAAATTGGATCGTGTGATAAATAAGAATTTATCAATTTAGATTAGGTCGTCAATTTCAATTCAATAAATCAGATTCGAGGTTCAGGAATTTAGGACAGATGTTTCACCGTTAAATCCAACAGTAATTAACACACAAGGAGTTATCGGGTCACACAATTAGAGCCAAAAAAATAATTCAAGTTAAGCGAATAATTTATATTAAAATCAAATAACCAGTTTAGTTGAGTTCGGAAAAGAATTTACCAGCGATTTGAATCGGAGAGG
>JAEMOT010001466.1:3812-58272 GCA_019297695.1 Apostasia ramifera | reverse complement strand
TATTATAAAATTAATTTAATAAATATATGTAAATAATTTGTTAAAAGTTTCTCGTTACATCTGTTCTTTGCAAATATAGTATGATAAATTTATTTAAAATAAATATTAGGTAAATTTATTTATATAAAAAATAAATAATCTTTTTAATTAGAAATATTTCAATTATTCCTTCACAAATCAAATTAATTAAATATATATATGTATATGACACCTCATAAAATATATTTTAAAAAAAAAAAAATTTATTCACAAACCTACAGCAGTGACAATAAAGCTTTTTATCCTACTAAGTAAAATTAATTCTATTACAATTTATCAATTAATAAATTCTCATTTAATTATTAATATATAAAATTAATTTTTATAATTTTTTACGTATTTTTTTTTTTATCTTTCTTTTTTCTTATACAAACAGGTCTAATAATATACCTTTTCTTATTAAAATTTCAATCAATTTATAATTTATACATCTAAATTATCTAAACCATCTCTCTCAGAATTTAATCTTAATTGATATCACTTCAATTTTCTCGCGAATATATTTATTTTTTTATTTTAATTTTTCACCTAATACATAAATCTAAAATCATTTAAGAACATTTGATTCAATATTATCTTGATGTTATAATATTAAGTCATAAAATCTAAATATTGTGACATTAAATGTCATCCTGTGAGTAATAATTACATAATTTTTTTTACAATACTTCAAACCAAAATTCTAAAACTCAGTTAAAACAGTTGTGTTTCGCTAGCTTCGAATCGATTTCAGTAAAAACCAATCCAAAAAGGCTATTGAGTTTTGATTTCTGCCAAAACTCGGTAGTTTCAACAATTTCAATTAAAATTCGTCTAAAAATACCAAAACTAATCTCTCTAAAAAATAATATCTAATAATTATCATTAATAAATTTAATTTAAAATTTACAAAACTTAAATATTTATAAAAAACAAAATTATTGATACCAAAATTATCAAAACTTTTGAAACTACTGAAATCGATACTTTCACCTTGTAATAGAAATCGAGTTTTAAAACCTGGCTTCAAATATGTTTTTATTTACCAAACAACAAATGGTTAGCTTGTGTCAACTAGAAACACAACTTGAGCTAGAATAATATTGAGTCGACTTAAACTAAACTCTCATCAAACTCGGCAAGCTCAAACTCGAAATGAGCCAACTCGCTTTAACTCACTCGTTTTAACAACTCTAGTGCACGATGACGAAAGGAAAGAGGAAGATGACATGAAAACGCAATTAATACAGTAAGAGCACTTTGAGGGAACTCCAGACAGAGACAGGGGCTTCAAGATTATGCAGTCAACGAAAAAACGCCAATGATCTGATCCCAAGCCTTAAAAAAAGATTCTGCCTTTAAGCTATTAATTCCAATTTCAATCAAAACGAACGAGAAAGAAGAAATTGCTAGATGAATTAGGTTCTCAGTGCAAGGCATAGGAAAAAACCATCAAAATCAGCGGCAAGAAGCAAAAGATTTGATCGATGAACAGTGAAATGCATCTCAAAAACCCAAACTACCGATCAACGAATTCAAAGAAATATGGAGAGATTTGATACGAAAAAGCAAGAGAAAAACATAAATCTGAATTGAATTCAGTGAGCGGGGGAAAAAAAACTCGGCCTTTTCTCAATTATTCCTGTACAAGAGGAAGGGTTTCTCTAAGCCAATGAAGAAACACTGGATAAAAGTTCCAATCAGAGGCCACATGATAACACAGAGCTTAAGATAGAGAAAGTATCGCCACAAGATAGGGGATTGAAGAGAGAGAGAGAGATTACTGTACAAGAACAAGATGCTTGATGTCGTTGACGATGAGATCACCGGCCAGTTCATCCTCACCCTCCTCGCCCTCAGAATCATCCGAACCCGATCCCTTCGGAATCATAACGACAAGCTCGCCGTCTACGCAGTCCGCTGTGGCGAGCGCCGGACGAGTCGAAGGAGGCAGACGGAACCTCCAGCGGTCGAGCTCAAGCTCTTCGTCCATCAGATCATCACCGATACCAACACCGTCGATCGAGCCAGCGTCCATCTCCCTGATCACAACCTTCATAACGCCCGGATAGATCCGGATGGCGTGAGCGCGGACGCCGCCATCGAAACAACCGGCGGCAGGAGCGACGAACCGGAAGCAGTCGGGATTCTCGACGATCACGACATCGGCGTCGGCTCGGAAGGGAAGCTCGAGAACCTTGCTGAATATGTGGGGAAGGCGGCGGAGCTTCTTCAGCCGGCCGAGAATCGCCTCAGCTACCGAGAAATTAGCGTTCGCGCTGTATCGGAAGGTGATGCTTCGCTTCTTCGGGGCCGGATGAACCCTCATGGTTCCCTCCCAAAACCCTAACCCTAGCATCAAGAACAGAGAACGAATCAAAATCGATCGGAAACCAAATAGCATCGAAAGAAACGATTTAAAATATCAATCTCGCAACAGAAAAAAAAAATCCAGGAGAATTTACAGAATATATGAGAGAAAACGAAGAAGAACGTCGCCGGCGAGATCCGTATCCCCGGCGAGACTGCGTACCCTAGAAGTAGAATTATATGCTGTGACGGAGACTTCGCCTAAAGATTCTGAGAAGATAAGAAGCGGAAGTGCAAATTCGTAATTTGGCAGAATAAAAATATTTTGATATTTTCATAAAATTGTGGTGAATTCTACCAAAAAAACTGCAATGAATTATTATTATTATTATTATTATTATTATTATTTTATAAAAAAAAATAAAATACGTCACAGCTTTTCGTCAGCATAAAAATAAAACTTAAATATAGACTAAAAAAATTATGCATAAAAAATAAACAAATGGGATCGATTATGTAAATTTTTTATCTTCATTATATACTATTAAATAACGACATCTTATTCAACTCTAAATAAGCAAAATTAATTTTTTTAAGTTTTTATTTTATTTTCTTCAGTCTTTGTATTCTTCTTTTTATATTATCCAAATTTAATAACTAAAGTCTCTTCACTATGATTCTCATGAATATAATTATTTTACATTTTATATTTTCATATATATTCACTTTTTTTTATTTATATTATTATATTTAATATTATTAACTTTACTATTATTTTATAAAATTTATTTTTAAATTTGAGTTAAATTTTTTTACCATACAATACATTAGATGAATTCTTCTACTTAGTCGTACTCACTTTAAACTGCTAATAATAGTACTATTTATTTTACTATTATTTTTATAAAAATAATATTACACAGTCTTAATAAATGAATAAAAAAATTTTAAAACTTTTAGACAATGATTATCTCTATTAGATTAGTGCATTATTCAAAAGATAATCCACCCATCTAACATACAAAATCAATGTCCAAAAATTCTATAACTCTTTTAGGCTATACACGTTGGATCACATAACATTTGCCTTTTTATAATTGAATGAAAATATTTAAATTATTCATTTTTAATAACTTGATTGCCGATCATTACTTTTCTAACACAAATATTTCTATTCAAACTAAATTTACACTCTATCTATTCAATTTTAAATTTACTAAAATAAAAATAATTAAATTTCATAATATTTATTTATAATTTGTGTTTCACTTTAACTTGTAATCTTATCAATATAAAAGATTATCAATGAAAAAATATATTAAAACATTTGCTTTTAAATGTGTTTAATCAAAATTTTTATCCTCAACACAAAAATATATATAATATAACTAAATCTCCTAATATTTATTAATAAATAAATATCTTTATAACTTTTCATCATTCGCAATTTTTTGAGATTAATGAGTTATCAAAACTACAAAATTTAATTTGTAAATAGTATAAAAAACCATAAAACATATAAACGGATTCCATACATCATAAACTAAACTTTTGTTTAATTAATATCCAAATTAATTATGATTATTTTTTAAAAAAATAAAATAATTTATATAATTCTTAATACATCAACTAATTTTATTTAATATTCTCATAATTAATTAATTTTATCTCATTATATATATTTAAAAAAATTCTATATTTTTTATAAAAAAAATTAAAAAATAATCATAACTAACTTTGAATACCAATCAGACCGAAGTTTAGTGTTTAAATTTAATCTTAAAACTTGCTTGGATTGATTTGAGATTTAGAAATGATACAAAAACTCTCAGAAAATCAGATTTCAGAGAAATTCAATCTGGTCCTACAAATTTTTTATTTTTATTTTTTTTGACTGTTCTGACATTTTCAATCAATCCGGGAAAATTGATGATCGGAGATTAACTTGTATTAGAATATAATTCCTAGCTATTACAAGATCTTGTAAGCACCAAACTCATGTTTGTTCATCATACAGAAAAATTTAATATCAAAGCTATCGATATTTTTAGTCATAAATTTTAATATTAAAATTTACTTTATTTCATATCCTACGTACATATCAAAATAAAATTAATTTTATTTTAAATTTTTCATAAATCTCAAAATAATAATATATTATCAAAAATTAATTTTAACTTAATTAAAATTAACCTGCCCAAATAGATACACTAGTAGTCACAACTCGACATAACAGAATCTCTAGTCAACATTTTCTTAATGCTCAAACTCTTTGAAAAGAAAAATTGGGAGATTTACATCTGTCACTCCCAAAGATCCATTATTTTCAGACGGCACCCAAAAATCTATTATTTTAATGTAGCACTCCTATTTAACTTTAAAAGCGGAGTGCTGCCTATAAATTTACCCCAAAATGAGGGATGCTGACTGAAAAATTATGAACTTTGAGAGTGCCGTTTGAAAATAATAAAATTTTAGGGACGACAGATGTAAATTTTCCATGAAAATTTTAACATCACCTTTTGAGACAAACAAGCTAAAACTCTACTCAATCCTAGCCATAGTATGGATGATATCAATGCTATGCCCCTTTAACCAATAAACCGATGAACAGGCATTAATAAAAGGGAACACAACAACTGAATAACCTGGCGACTGGAGAGAATACTTCTCCAACATTACCTCAGAGAAGAACACTGGCCATAATTTCTGGATCATCTACGATGGGAAATTTTCAGCATGGCGGGCTCCTCGGTGCCGACGAGCTCTTTTGTGGGCGGCGTGCAGCGGTCTTCTCGGCACTCCACTGCCATCGGCATCCGAACGCGGAATCTCTTTGGTTTGTTCAAGGTTACCCATGATGCAATCAAACGGGTCTACAAGAAATTCAGCGCCAAAGTTGCTCTGGAATTCAATTACATGGCAAATGACGGATATTTAGATGCATGACACAGAAGTTAAAAGTAAAAAAATCTTAAAATTACAAAAATAACACCTCAATTATATTCTGCTATAGACACTAAGAATACACCATGACATGCATCAAGAGTTGACATCAACTATTTTCTCAAACTGAAGTACATATAGAAACTACAAAGATAATTATTTATGAACTATTAGTTTGAGAAAAGAAAAAATAAATCATAATAACTCTATTCGCTAGGGGCCTCAAAACATTTCATACCATCAAAAAAACACCTTGACTAATTTTTTATATTTATTTCACTTTCTACACAAATTTCTAGATTAAAAAATAAATTTATTTTATATCTAATGCAAGGCATCCCAATATCGACTCCGCCATTAACATCTAGCGTGACTCGTGGGAGGATTTCACTAACATTCCGCAGCATCCACCTTTATTTAAGGCATTTTTCATTTTTATATTTATTTTAATTTTATTAGCATGTTATGTATTTTGGTTAAGATATATGGGAGAGAGACTTGTATTTTGTGCATTTTATTTGGAGACATTTAAGCCCAATAATATTCTTTAAGCCCAAACCCTCCACTTATCCAAGCCATTAGACCATCTTAAAACGATTTAATAGTTGAAAACATTAGGGTTTAGCTAATATAGTAGAGACAAAAATGATTGAGGTAACGATTTCAGACATTTGAGCTGGCTTCACTGAGTCAAGTTTTGCTTGATTGGATGCTGATTCTTATTATGGATTGAGGGATTTAAGTCCCCATGATATCGCTATTCCCACCTCCATGTTTTCCCCTTGATTTCTCCCTCTTTCAATCTCATTTGGTCTCACTTGTCTATGTTTATTTCTAGTTTCATTTTCCCCTATGGATGAAAATCATATACAATCCCTTCACTTATGATGTGCTTTTGTGTGTGGATGTTTGAATTTCTAGTAAGATGAATTAGCTCAAGTTTGGAATGTTTAATCCAAGAGTTTTCTATATTTTGCTTGAAATCCTATGGTCTCTTACTCTAGTTATTTCTTCTTACTTTGCTCCCTAATTCTCACATGAATTAATCTCCAAATTTCTATTTAGCTCTATGTTTTCCATGAAGATTGATGAATTTGTCTTAACTTAGTTAATTTCACTCTAATTAACTGAGAAGCTCTCTTTATTAGCATTTCTTCCATAAATTCCATGCCATTTACGTTAGTTTTAAGCAAGGATTACATCAATATCAGAACATTGAATCCATTTTCCACTCTAGTCTAAAGCAACTAAAACCTATCCAAAAACATACTCCTACCAAACTGGGGCGTATGAGGAAATAAAAAACACTATACAGAATAAGTTGATTGGAGATTTTATATTGAAGGTATTTCAAATTTCTTATATTAACAATAAAAATTTCAAATTTTTTTGTATTGTATACTAAAATTATATATACTATGAAATGTTAAGTATTGCAGCAACTTATATTCTGACTGCATGCTTACAATATATTGCTGCTTGGAAGATTCCGAATCAATAATCGGAGGAGAGGTGTAATCACCATATTCTTCACTTGTTCGGGAAGCAGAGTCATCAATATAGGCATTTCGAAACCTCCACCTTAGGAGGAGCCTATCTGGGTCTTGTTCGTTGTTGAATACTCTCTCTGGAAAAAAATGCTTGTACACCAGCTGCATTTTTGATGGACTTTCTCTATACTTCCTTACAATTCTGTCATTATTTTGCATGTCAAGTTAAGAAAAAGGTTAAGAAAAGCACGAGCTGTTGGTGTCAATTTTCAAGGGCTATTTACATAAATCAGACTGAAGACTGTCTCATTTCCATATTAAACACAAAACTCTCATAATTAATATGCAGGTTGAATTCCTGTTAATTTCACTGGTTCACCCTTTTCCACCTAAATGCAAGGGAAAGTGCCTTCACAAATGCAACGGAAAGTAAAAGAAGGAAGATAATATGTAAGATGGTCAAAACTGTAATTAGCACTCACTTTAGGGAGTGCAAGATGAGAAGGAATCAATCAGCCTGGTTGAGTCCTCTCAACCAAACTTTTAAAACAAAGCATCTCTCCAAACCGGTACAAGCACAAGAATGCAAAGGATTGGAGATTATATTAGAGAACAAAAATCCAGACAAGAGAGGGCATCCTTTAGAAGCTTTGAGAAACCAAGAGAACGCTTAGCATTTGATTACAATCTTCTTGTAGAAGTAGCTAAAAAGGAGATGTCAAATGGGTATTTGGGAATGATAAATGCTTTTAGCAGGGACATGACAGAAAGGACTACACTCGACATCCGATATCTTACAACATAGCGTCGATCTAGATAGATAGTTGATATTGACAGATTTAGCAGCAGGCATAAATGGTGACTAATTAGATAGATTGAGAATTTTCATTTAAATCAGTTAATTGATTTGAATAGAAATCTTTCAAATTTTGGGCTGATTTTATTTACTCTAGTTCCCTTTTAGACATTCACATTTGGAATGTTTGTATTTGCTTTTATTTCTGTATTTATTTCTGCAATTTGAATTTTCAATGTAATATGCTTATATAAAGGCATGGATTAGTAGTGTTTGTTTTAATCCTAGAATAACTTATTTTCACGTTTCAAATTAGTGTGTTATATCTCTGTAAAAGGACGGGTTGGAACTTTAGGTGAACATCCCTAAATACCTTAAAAAAATTTAAGATATTTTTCCAACTCTTCTTGATCTTCCATTCGTTGTTTCAAACTCAACATAAATCTAGGCTATTAGAAATAATTTAACAAGCCCTAATCTGTTTTCTCGAGCTTTGTTAGCGAGGATCGCTTGTGCACGAAACTGCAACACCCCCACTTCTCACTTGCTGCTCGTCACGACTCTAGCGACCAAACTGGTTGCGCAGGCCTCGCTGGCGGCCCAAACCCACCAGCCCGTCATCCGCCTACGACAACATCCGTGTCACTCTACCCCACTGCAGCAGCCACTAACCGCAACCGAGCCCTCCTGCACCGTCCACGCTACCAACGCCCGATGCCACCTCTGCATTGCCCTCATTTCATCCGCCTCGCCATAACCGAGGCCCTGCTCGTACCTCATCTCGCTAGGTGTCACCTAGGTGGACTCATTGCATGACATCTATGACTTTCGACAGTGACTCGCTACCGCCAACGCGAAACTCCAATCCTAGCCACATTGATGTACTGCTCTGCTTGTGCTTATTCATCGAATTGGTTGTTACGACTTGCCTTTGTGGTTCCAGATTCTCTATCCCAGGTAAGTTTAAAACTTAATGAATATCTTAAGTATTCTATGAGATCTTGTAGTGGTTTCTATTCTCGGGATTATTTCATTTGTTCACCTATGCAACCATAAAATTATTGTGTGATTCAATAGCTCTTAAATTATATTTATTGAGTTGTCTTTTTTTCTGCGTACCCTATCTCTAGTCTGTTGAATTAGAGTTGCCTTGAATTGAGCGGTGAGTCGGCTAAATATCATTAGATCTTATTTCTGAAATATTTAAAATTAGCTTGCCAGTGATATTATTTTTTTTTTTTAACTAATACATAATTATCACTAACACTCTTGTAAAATTTTCTGTTAATCTATTATTTTATTTACTGATCACTGAATAAGTATGCATTTCATATATTATCTCACATCATCTAGTATTAAAGCATAGTTAGAATAGAGTGCATTTAAGCATATTTTATTTCTTTCTGCAAATGCTCACTAGATATGATTTAGAATACACTAAGTCTAACTCCCTTGTTTCCATGGATCCTAAATTAGAGGCTATATTGATCATTCTTATGTTTAAAATAGATTATCTAGATGGTATAAAAAAATAAGCTGGATGAGATAAGTGATCGAGTAACTCGCTGTGAGGATGAGAGACGTACTTTTACCTTAAAAAATAAGGTAGATCTGCCTTGGAGAGATGCCACTATTTGGAGAACTTTCCACCACCTTGTCAGGTTCACGAGCCTTGGGACCTAGATGAAAACTACTTGCGCAGTATTTGAAGTGAGAAAATGATATGAACTACTCTTTTCAATGAGTATACCATGAGTGAGCAGAGAAAAATCATATTTGTTAAAAAAAACTCACTTTATAAACAAATGACCACCGCATCAAAGAAGCCTGACAAGAAAAAACTTCACCTAATTGGTGCTAGCGAGCTCGAGACAGAGATCATAGTAGGAGGGTGTGCATAGACGGTCACATTTCATGAACTACAAGAACCCCCACTGTTAAGCACAGAGCACTTACTTGAGGTGATTCCACTATTAAGCAAGTTTCCTGACATCTTTCTTGGCGATCTATCGGACAGTCTACCTTCTATGCGTAATATTCAGCACGCTATAGACCTTGTTCAAGAATTTACTCTTCGGAATTTGCCTCATTACTACTTTAATCTCATGAAGCATGCAAAATTAAAAAGACAAGTCGATAAGATTTCATCAGAGAGAGGTTGATTTCATGTGATGTCTTAGTCCTTTTTACTTCTAAGGATGGCTTATGGTGGATGTGCGTGGATAGCCACTTCATAAACAAGATTATTATGAAGTACCGCTTCCCCTCCCTCGCGTAGATGATATATTAGATATGATGGACAGAGCCACTATATTCTCAAAAATTGACTTGAAAAGTGGCTATCATTAGGTACGAATCAGGTCTAGGGACGAATGGAAAACAATCTTCAAGACGAAGGATGAGTTATATAAGTGCATGGTTATGCCTTTTGGGCTTCCTAATGCCCCCTAGCACTTTCAAGTATTTGATAACATAAGTATTACGGCCATTCATTGGTATCTTCATAGTCGTATACTTTGACAGCATCTTGATCTATAGTCATACTAGGAAAGACCTTAGATCACCTTTGTTAGATCTGTCGAGTTTATAAATCCTAAGAAATGTGTCATCCTCACTGACCGTATAGTCTTCTTGGGATTCGTAGCCTCCCCTGATGGTTTCTCAGCTGACCCCTACAAGGTTCATGCTATATTTAAAGGGCCAGAGCCTCAGAACATCTATGACGCCCATAGCTTTCATGGCTAAGCTTTGCTTTATCGACGTTGTACATGGGATTTTAGCACCATCACCGCTTATTACGGATTATATCCGAAAAGGAGCTTTCAAGTGGACGAAAATCGCAGCAAAAATCTTCATCGAAATTAAAGCTCACAAGTCTACAACTCAGGTTATGTGACTCCTAGACTTTCAAAGGTCTTCGAGGTATCCTATGTGATGCGGAACGGGAAAAAAATTGCAAATGATATTTTATATTTATATTCAACAAAATTGATTAGTAAATTATTTTAATTAATAGAAAAATATTTTCTAAATAAATTATATGATAAATAAGATTTTTAAATCCCGTAAATTAAGATATTTTAAAATTAAAACTAAACTGGATCGTATGATAAATAAGAATTTATTAATTTAAATTAGGGCGTCAATTTAAATTCAATAAATTAGATCTGAGGACCAAGAATTTAGGACAGACGCCTCACAATTAAATCCAACAGTAATTGACACAAAAAAATAATGGGTCACACAATTAGAGCCAAATAAATAACCCAAGTCAAGCGAATAATTTGTGTTGAAGTCAAATAATCAGTTTAGTTGGGTTCGGAAAAGAATTTACAAGCGATTTAAATCGGTGAAGGGTCACTGGCGATGAGGGTTAACTGATCTGGTCGCAGCCAGGCGGGTTGAAAACATCGAAGCGGATGTTATGGAGGAGGCCGTTGGCTTAAGCCTCGTGTTCGATGTTGCAGGAGAACGGCGGGATCGAAGTTTGGTCCAACGTTGTGCACGAGGCTGCAGAGGCCAAATGCGGGCGAAGAAGATTGCAAAGGAAGGCCAAATGCGGGCGAAGAAGATTGCAAAGGAAGGCCAAACGTCGGGCGCGGAAGGTTGCAGAGGCCAAACGTCGTGCGCGAGAGGTTGCAGAAAGCCAAACGTTGTGCGCGAGATTTGAGATGACCGAACCAGTGTGCACAATGTTACAGAAGGTAGAACCAGCGGGATCAAGATCAGACGTCTTGGGCGATGACTGCTGGCCGGACACGGGCAATGGTTGGCCGCACGGTTGGAGCTGCGGCGGCGGGGTGGCCGGCTCTCGCGGGAAGCCGGTGGGTCGACGAAGGCGAAGGTGGTGCGAGCTTCGGAGGTAGGTGAGTGCGCAAAGATTTTTTTTCTCTTTTTTTTTGAAAAGTGGATAACTAGACTAATTTGAGGATTCTCACCAAAGGCTAACCCTACCATTTCCTTCACCGGAATATCGACCCCTTAACCCGGATCTAGGCTTTGAGAAAACTCAAACATAATTTCATTTATCAAATGCTATCCCTTTTACAATACAAAGCGACCTTTTTATATAAAGAGATCCCATAAAAAAATCTGAAAATACAATATTAAATGTAGAAAATAAAATACTAAATAAATAAAAGCAAATATGAAACTAATTCTATCACAATAAAATAAAATCAACTCCAAATATAATGAGTCTTTCAAACTTCTCAAATATGCTCTGAATCAAATCAAATCTAAATAAAGCTAATATGAAAATATCTAATAGCTCTAATTAATTTGAATTTTAATTTTGATTCAGCACTTGACATCATCCTAGCGATCCAATTCAATGCTAATTTATGTCCCCACCAATTCTCTCCAAGTGGGAGGAACTCGACCCCGTCGAGTATGAGTCATGCGACTCATGTGTCTCCGAGTGGGTCAGATCAACTGTCACCTTTAAGCCTCCTGAAAAAGATAAAATTCTCCACCAAACCAAATATCACTGATAATTGAATTCTATTAAAATTACTTGCTCAACAAGTTTATTCAATTAACTCTAAATAATTATTGAGGTGAATTTTGGCTGTAGACTCTCATAGATAAAGCTACACTCAAAGAGAACAAGAGGCTATTGCTTCACTAAGTATTACTGTTGTATCCTGATAACCAATAGATCTGAAATATTAAAAGTATCAACGATTCTCATGATCTAATAATAATATTCAAACTTATTCAGTTGACCCAATTTAATAAAAGTTTTAAAATAAATTAAATCAGGGATTTAATTAACTGAAATTATCATAATAAAATATTTAGAATATTTTTCTACACTTAATTATAATAGCTCACCATTAATTTTACTGATTTCATTTATTTTATAATATATAAATAAAGAAACTGACACATGCAATGAACTAAAATAAAATGCAAATATAAATACTGATTAGACTCAAACCTATGATATTGAAAAAAAAAATATATGCATACTTGATTTATGACCTTACTAGTGCCTACTGAATAATTAATTCTGATTATAGGCATGTCGAGAATAGGTTAGAGTCACGAGAGATGCGGTTCCTAACATGTGTCATAAGTTCTCCAGAAATATCTGGTGAACCGTACAACACACCAGTTAGATGTTTGCGTAGCCAACCACTCTGTTTCATGCGCCATCTGCCTACATTGGTCTATAAGTGTCGAATTTTTACTAAATCTAGGATATGCATAAGTATGCTTAACTAGATCGAACCTATTGACCTCATAATAATTGTAATGATTGTAGCCTATCATCATCTCAATGTGATCGATAGTGTCATCAATACAGTACGATGATTTAGTGATTCTTATCGAATCTATGATTTGCTTTTCTTTATGACTCAGCTCTATGATTATTTTCTCAACTTGACTTTCAACTTCTATTCTATAATTATCTTCCTCGTGCATCTCATCATCGTACTTCTCGTACTCCACGGCTAAACTAGGATCTGCTATATAAATGGATATAGGTAACGAATCAAATTTCAATGCTTCAGGAAAAATGAAGGTCTCTGTAGAAAACTCATTCAATACTTCTTTCACGAGGAAACTAGATTGGTCATCTATAGTCTCAATAGGTCTGGCAATGGGAGTAGGAATTGGAGCAAATTATACTAATCTAGGATTATGTTATTTAGAAATTATAGAGTTAATTCTATGGGATGAAAGAGAATATCTCCTACATAAATAAATTTTAATTTCATCCCACGTCTCAAACGGCCTAAACTTACCCCAAGAACATTGATTCTCCAAATCTATAATATAATATTTTGCTTCACCAAGAAGCATTAATTTCGCGTACTTAACTCTCTCTAACTCGTTCCAACCACAATAATCAAAATAACGATCTAAATTATTTTCCCATTATTTATATGATAAATAATTTGAATCACCAAAAAAAAAGAATTTTTCGCGACTTCTTCTATCGTAGTCGTTTATTAGGTGTGTATATGCGATCGAATCTTGCTATAAGCTCAAATAATATAGTTTCTATTTTAGAGTTCATACTCATACGATACTTATATTAGACAGTAATAAATAAAATTATAATACAGAATATGTAAAAATAATCAAAAAAATGCTCTAATACCAAGTTGATGCGGAATGAAAAAAAAAATTACAAATGATATTTTATATTTATATTCAGCAAAATTGATTAGCAAATTATTTTAATTAAGAGAAAGATATTTTCTAGATAAATTATATGATAAATAAGATTTTTGAATCCCGTAAATTAAGATATTTTAAAATTAAAATTAAACTGGATCGTATGATAAATAAGAATTTATCAATTTAGAATAGGGCATCAATTTAAATTCAATAAATTAGATCCGAGGTTTAGGAATTTAGGACAGACCCCTCACAGTTAAATCCAACAATAATTGACACACGAAGAAAAATCGGGTCACACAATTAGAGCCAAATAAATAACCCAAGTCAAGCGAATAATTTGTGTTGAAGTCAAATAATCAGTTTAGTTGGGTTCGGAAAAAAATTTACCAATAATTTGAATCGGAGAAGAGTCAATGGTGATGAGGGTTAACTGATCTGATCGCAGCCAGGCGGGTTGAAAACATCGTAGCCGATGTTATGGACGAGGTCGTCGGCTTAAGCCTCGTGTTCAATATTGCAGGAGATCGGCGGGATCAAAGTTTGGTCCAACGTCGTGCACAAGGTTACAAAGGCCAAACGTCGGGCGAAGAAGGTTGTAGAGGCCAAACGTCTGGCGCGGAAGGTTGCAGAAGGCCAAACGTCATGTGCGAGAGGCTGCAGAAGGCCAAACGTCGTGCATGAGGTTTGAGATGATCGAACCAGTGTGCAGGATGTTACAGAAGGCAGAACCAGCAGGATCGAGATCAGACGTTTTTGGCGATGATTGCTGGTCAGACGCGGGCAGTGTCTGGTTTCATGGCTGGAGCTGCAGCGGCGGGTTGCCGGCTCTCGCGGGTAGCCGGTGGGTCGACGGAGGTGAAGGCGGTGCGAGCTTCGGAGGTAGGTGAGTGCGCAAAGATTTTTTTTATCATTTTTTTTTTGAAAAGTGGATAACTAGGCTAATTTGAAGATTCTCACCAAAGGCGGTTTACCTTTTCCTTCACCAGAATATCGACCTCTTAATCCGGATCTAGGCTCTGAGAAAGTTCAAATATAATTTCATTTATCAAATGCTATCCCTTTTATAATGCAAGGCGACCTTTTTATATAGAGAGATCCCATAAAGAAATTTGAAAATACAATATTGAATGTAAAAAATAAAATACCAAATAAATAAAAGCAAATATGAAACTAATTCTATCACAATAAAATAAAATCAACTCCAAATATGGTGAGTCTTTCAAACCTCTCAAATATGCTCTGAATCAAATCAAATCAAATCAAATCTAAATAAAGGTAATATAAAAATCTCTAATAGCTCTAATTAATTTGAATTTGAATTTTGATTCAGCACTTGACATCATCCTAGCCATCCAATTCAATGCTGATTTGTGTCCCCACCACTATGATACCTCAAGAGACGTTATAAATGGAACGCTGAGTCAAGAAGTTCATTTTGCAACCTTCTTCAGTAAGAAATTAAATGGCATTAAGCAAAAGTACTCTACTTATGACAAAGAGTTTTATGCCGCAGCTCAGGCTCTCAGATATTGGAGGCATTATCTCCTATTACAGGAATTTATCCTTTATTTTGATCATAAAGCCTTGAAATACTTGAACTCGTAGAAAAAACTCAACCCGAGATATGTTAAGTAGGTTGAATTTTTTCATGAGTATACCTTTGTACTCAGGTGTAAACCGAGAGTTGAGAATAAGATAGTAAATGCTTTGAGTCGACGAGTCTTCTTATTGACTACTATGAGCATTGAGGTTGTTAAGTTTGACAAGCTCAAGCTTCCCCAATTTTGGGATTATCTATATTGTTGTGAGTTCTGAACCGACTAATGAGTATTTAGATTATCTCATTCAAGATGATACCTTTTTGGCGATCGACGATTATGCTTACCTTAGACCTAAGTAAGAGACTTTATGATATGAAAGCTTTATTCTGGTGGTCTTGCTAGTCATTTTAGATGGAATAAGACCATCAAAATAGTTGATCAATTTTATTGGCCAAGTCTAGAGAAAGACGTAGCTCGAATTGTCACCCAGTATCAAACTTGTGCTGCTGCGAAATAACATATGTAAAACACGGGATTATAGACGCCATTACCTGTTCCTAATCGACTATGGCAGGAACTGAGCATTGACTTTGTCCTAGGATTGCCTCGTATGGTCATAAGACATATTTCTATCTATGTCGTTGTAGATAGATTTTTCAAAATGACACATTTTCTCTCATATTTAAAGACCTCAGACGCTTTTAGAATAGCCCGTCTTTTCTTTGACGGAGACATTCGCTTACACCGTACTTAAAACTATAATGTTGAATAGGGATGTGAAATTTATGAGCTACTTTTAAAAACCATTTGGCATCTCATTGGGACTAAGATCAAATTTTTCACTGCTTATCATTCACAAACCAACGATCAGACCAATGTGGTCAATAAGAGTTTAAGCAACCTACTTAAATATTTGATAGGTAAAAATGGTAGAAATTAGGATCTAATCATGCCTAAGGATGAGTTTATATATAATAATTCTGTCAATGGGTATGAATACATTTGAAGTTGTGCATGGTCATAAGCCTAGAACCCCTACTAATCTCGTTTCTGGTAGGGACACGGATCAACAATGAATTGAAAGGCCAGGATAACATCATGTGATAAATCAAAATTTAAATTCAAATTAATTAGAGCTATTGATAATTTTCATATTAGCTTCATTTAGATTTGATTTGATTTTATTCAGCACAGATTTGAAAGATTTGAAAACTCAACATATTTGGAACTGATTTTATTTTATTGTAATAAAATTAGTTTTATATTTGCTTTCATTTATTATTCCCTTCATTAAATATAATATTTTCAAATTTCTTCATACAATCCCTTTATATAAAGAGGTCACCATACATTGTAATAAGAATTCCATTTTAATGAATGAAATTATGTTTAAGTTTTTGGAGTGCCTAGATCTGAGTTAAAAGGTCAATATTCTGGTGAAGGAAAAGGGTGCAGCTAGCCTTCAGTGAGAATCCCCAAATTAGCCTACTTATCACCTTTTATTTTGAGTTAAAAAAAAAAATTCCAATTCCCTTCACCATACTTTTATTCCGATCTCCCCGCCATCTTCACGTGGTCGTTCCTGCACATCTATCTCCTATTACCTTTGACGCATCCGCTTACATGGACACCTCCGGTCAACAACCCCATGAACCTCCGCCCACAATGTCAATCTTTATCTTGCCTGAACTTTGTCCGGCCGCAATACTCGAGCATCACTTCTGCATTGTTGACGCTTCTCATGAGCTGTAGCAAATTAAACTAAAAAAAGCATATTTTCTTATCGAACTAAATTAATTGCCGATCATTTGAGTTGAAAAAAAAAAATTATTTGCACTAATTGTGCAACCCCATATTTATTTAATTGATAATTACTATTGATTTTAAGTGTGAGATATTTGTCCCTTAATTCTTGAAACCACGAATTTGATCTGTTAAATTTAAATTGACGCCTTAATTTAATTTGATAAATTCTTATTTATCAGATAATTCAGTTTTAATTTTAATTTAAAAATTTTAATTTATGAAATTTATATATCTTATTTATCATATAATTTATTTAGAAATATTCATGTACTTAATTAGAAATATCTTATTATTTATTTTGCTAATTATAAATTTATATCATTATTACATTTTCGTTCCGCATCACTTCCCCTGCTATTGCATCATAGATTTTCTGAATTTACACATAATCATTTGTAGTCTGTAGAGCATGTTAGGTATTTGCATTAAGAGATTAATAAAATAATAAACCTCAGTAATAAAACTTACAAAAGATTAGCAGATGCCTATAAAAAATGAAAGGAAGTTTTTGAGGGTGATTACATGATAATTCAGGTTAGAGCTGAGCAATTCACTTTATGAGTTGTCAAAAACTATAATCTCGTAGGGAAGATCCATTTAAAATATTAAAGAAACATGAGTCGAATGCGTATATAGTTGATACACCGCTAGATTTTGAAATTAGTGCTAGTTTCAATATTTCAAATTTGGTGGTCTACAAAGAACTAACAACAATGCCCAGTAATCGATTTAAGCCTTCTTCCCCTATTGAAAGTGAACCCACCCGTGAGTGCCCTTTCACAGCTTTCACAAAAAAAAAAATTTGAGCAAAGTCTTGATGATCAGATAATCTAAACTAGAAACCGAGGATATCAAATATATTTGGTTAAGTAAAAAAGTTTGCCAACATTAGAGAACTCTTAAATCACAAGAGACAAGTTGCAATGACTTGATCTTGATTTATTGGAGAAATACTGCAGCGGCATTTATTCTTACTAAACAGGATCGAGTTCTCCGCACCTGGGGAGAGTTGGTGAGGACAAGACATTTGACCGTCAATTTATTTGAAGCAGGGTCTACATTCAACATTCGAGATCTCATCATATGACGTCGATCTAAATGGATGGTTGACGTCGATAGGTTTGACGGCAGGAGTAACTGATAGCTGATTAAATGGACTGATAATTTTTATTTAAATTCATTTACTGATTTGAATGAAAATCTTTCAAAATTTGGGTTGATTTTATTCACTCTATTTTCTTTTTTAAGATGTTTGTATTTAGTTTTATTTTTTGGAATTTATATTTTCAATATAATAGGCCTATATAAAGACATGGACTAGTAGTGTTTGTTTTAATCTTGGAATAAATTATTTTCAAGTTTGAAATTAGTGTGTTACATCCCGGTGAAAATAAGAGTTCAAGATTGAATAAAAAATTTTAAATATCTTAAAAAAATTAAGGTATTTTCCCAAATCTTCTTCTGTTTCAAATTCATCATAAATCCAAACTCTCAAAAATAATTTAACCAGTCTTAATCTATTTTCTTGAGCTCTGTCAGCGAGCCTTGCTTGTGCATGGAACCGCAACGCGCCCAATACTTGCTTGCTGCCCGCAGCAACTCCGATGACCATGTTGGTTGCCCGGCAACAGCCCAGACTCGCCTACCTATCATCCGCCTACTACGACGTCCGTGTCTCGCTCTGCCCCATTTGCCGCAACCTGCACCAACAACTAAGCCCTCCTGCATCGTCCGCACCACCAGCTCTCGATATTGCCTCTGTATAACCCTCATTTCGTCTGCCTCACTACAGCCAAGGCCCTGCCCGTACCACATCTCCCTGTCGCCTAGATGGAATCATCACATGATGTTTATGACTTTCAACAGCAATCTACTACTGCCAACGTGAAACTCCGATCCCAACCATATTGATCTACTACTCATCTTATGCTTACTAAATTGGTTGTTACAACTCACCTTTGTCATTCTGGATTCTCTATCCTAGCTAAGTCTGAAACTTAATGAATATCTCGAGTATCCTACAAGATCTTATAATGATTTCTATTTTTGGGACTATTTGATTTGCTCGTGTGTGACCTTGACATTATTGTGTGATTCAATTGTTATTGAAAAAGATTTATTGTAAGTTGTCCTTTCTCTGTGTACTCTAGCTCTGACCTGTTGAATTAGTGTTTTCTTGAATTGAGCGGTGAATCGCCTAAATATCATTAGATCTTGTTTCTCAAATATTTAAAATTGGTTTATCTATGATATTGATTTTCTTGATCAATATGTAATTATCACCAACATCTACTCTTATAAATTTTATGTTAACCTATTTTTTTTATTTATCAATCCCTAAGTAGGCATGCAATTCATATTTGTCCTGCATCAGCTTTGTAGCTTCCATAAATGACTCCAAACTTTGAATCTAATTATAATTACCATGTGTCAATGGCGCCACATAAATAAAAAAGTTGATTTCACCTATGTGGCAATGGTGCCACACTTTAAGGCAACCATTATTGGCTTCAATGTTTAGGATCATTTTATTTTGTATATATATAAAATTATTGTCATTATATTTATTATATTCTCCCCATGGTCACTGCATAGCAAGCTAAAGATTGAAGATTCAGTGGCGTAATGTTAATCTTCAATCTAGAACAAGTTGAAAATTCAGTGACCTTAATAAAGCATCCGTTTGTTGTCAATTGAGATTTTGTGATGCCTTGAAGATGATGTACCAAGGGCTACAGTCAAATGAGGGGAGAAAGTGTAAGTGAGCAAATGTGTGTAAGAGCAATCAAAGATTCGTATTCCATGTGGCCATCCACCTTCAAATGGTGTTGGTCCTACAGACCGTAAATGGACATGCTATATCTCACGAACCTTTTCAAGATGGTCCTAATTGCTGGCTCACGATCATAGTTCTGCTACAGATGATACACAAGGAAGATTTTGATGGTAATAGATATGGAGAATTGAATGTTTAATATGTCCATTAAGACATTTATGTGCTCTGTATGTAATGTCCCTATTTATTTTCAAGTTGGTTGCAAATATACACTTGAGGTAAGCAAACAATTTACTAAATACTAGCTTGAACATGGAAACGTACATGTTTGCCAGTTCCCTTTGCATCCGACTTCCATCAATATTCAGAATATGCTCAAGGCAAGCATTTATGGTTCTATCAAAAACAAATTTTCCAGCGAGCACCCCAGAAACTGCAATATGTACACAGAACAATTCAATTATTGTTACAAAAGTTCCCAGACAAGCAGAGTTAAATCGACCAATAGTAAAATGAATATAGCTCAAGTAGAAAAAACTATTAAGTCAAAAAATAAAGGAATATGTTTTATTTTTATACTTGAGTCAATCAGGGAGAGACAGAGTGGGTTTCACCAAATTCGTATAGGTAAGTTATAATTGGGGCAATTTTGCCCCATTATGTTTTGTCCTAAAAAAACCAACCCCACTTAGGTCTAAATTGTCATCCCTAACTCAAGTTCGAACCGCACAACTGCAATTTCCAAGTGGGGTGGAAGAAATAGTAGTGTCCAGGGGATAAATAAAAAAAAAGGAGTTCGATTGCTAATTCACGAACAATCTCAAATTGAGCTCCTCCATTTACAAGTTCGATTGCTAATTCACGAACAATCTCGAATTGAGCTCCTCCATTTGTAAATGGACGAGCTTGAACACAGCAGCCAAAAGCTTGGCTTATTTATGAATAAGCCTAAACAACGAAATCTGAAACGAGCTTGAGTATGAACACAATCAAGCTCAGCTAGAATCAGTTCATTGCAGCTTCATTTATGAGGATGAGTACCAAGAATATGTTACAGCTCTTCTGTGGTCAGAGGTGGAAGATGCGTCAACAATATGTATTCAATAAAGTGACTAAAAAACCAGGTAAAATCCGAGGACAGGAATGTTTGGGAAGTCCATTGAAAAGGTACATACTAGTGTACCATCTAGCTAAGACAGGGTAAAGGTGATTAATAAAAGAAAACAAAGACAGGAAAGAAATTAATATTATCACTGAATATTCTTGTAGGTGTTCATGTTTCAACAACAGTCATTATTTTAGGTTGATAATCATAACCTCTAAAGATCTACTTCCAATACTTTCTTATCAATTTATGAATGAATCCTTTACATATAAATTCAACAAAATAACAACAAATTAAGCCTTTATCTCACTAAATGGTGGTCGGCTATATGAAACCTTTTATTTATTGCACTCTATTAATTAACAAATAGTCAATTAGCTCCAAATATGTAAAATCATTTCTTATAGTTTCTTATCACGTCTTTTCTGGCTTTCCTCTTCCTCTTTTTACATGGATAAGATCCAATAATCTAACTTTTCCTTATTGGAGATTCTATTGGCCTACAATTTATATGTTCAAACTATCTAAGTGTCGTTCCATCAAATGTTAAGGTTGTCTGGAAATCTACTTTGGGCATAAAATAAAGAAAAGATGACAATAACAAATTCTAATTCAAAAAAACATTAAGAAAGTAGACACTTCGCATTTACATCAAATTCACATTCCATCTGCATGTAAAAGCAAGAAAAAAAAGGGAAAGTCAGGGTGCATTCAGGCATGTATATGTAATTCCAATATCAACCCAATTTCACAAAATAATAATAATAATAATAATAATGGAACCGTTCTAGCAATCAATGCATACCTACAAGTCGACATCAGGTGAACATGAGCATGCTTGCAAGAATGCATTAAAGTAACAGATGTGGATGTGTAAGCCAACTCAAGCATGCTTGCTTACCAGCTGAAAAGAAGACTCTATCCAAACGTCTGAGCCTGTTAGTTACTGCAGGTTTCAAAAAGCTATTAAATATTGCTATGAAATAAAATAGCTATTAACATTCATAGTAAAAGATACCAACGAAAACTCAACTATTCTCCTTAGGGGAAATATATATATATAGTGATCAACATCTGGCCAAGTTTCTCATATTAACTTGTTCAAATCACAAAAATGACACTTAAATCAGAATTGCACAAGTCATAAACCACAAAATGGAAAGGATAACATTAAAGTCAAAGGCGAAAATCTTTAAACCGAAGATATTGGTTCAACTCCAATTATCCATCTTGCCATATTCAACTGATCTGGCTCTAACTCCCGATTAGTCGAATCAAACCCATGCAATAAAGTGATCACAAGTACCCATCAAAGCTGCTACCACCACCCATATCCTCCCAATATCGCGCCAAAACTTGTGACAGAAAATATAATTTTCAAAATATGTAGCAACATGCCAGAAGTCATTATTAGCTTTTACTTATCTACATAGAGATACTGAAAACGAGGACAAAGAATCCACTATGTGAACCACTATCCTCCCTCTACAAGGAAAGCATCTTTGACAAGCCACAAGTTTTTCAACTTCATCTTTGAATCTCCTCTCATTCCATTACAGAGGCCTCAAAGAAAACCTTTGTAAACTTCTTCCCTTTTCCCATACAAGAACTATAACAATAGCTGTTTTGTATACTTTCTTCTATTGTTGGTGGGTTAAATCGTTAAGCTTGGCATCACGGGTTTCTCTAAGGCATTCAGGTTCCACACTAAATTTCCTGTCTCCCCTATTCTACCCATATTTGGCATTTTCCATCCATCTGATTTAATAAACGTAATTTTTTCACAATAATTTGATGTAAACCAATGCCTTCTTTTTTTTTTTTTTTTTACCAATGCCTTCTTTTGTTATTTGTATTATGGTGGATGAATAAAATCTGAGAACACTTCTCCCAACAATAACACTTCGATCACTGTTGCAACTCCTCAACTAGCTACCACATAGGCAGCAGAGGAACGCCTTAACCAACTATCAAATTTAATAACTCAAATGATCAAAACAATGAACACTATCCAACATGTGATTCCCTCACAACTCTAGTAAAGTCACATATTCAACCCCAACCACAACCACCTTAAACACTATTACTACTACATTCCCCCCCAACTAAACTCGGCAGGAACAAGATCTAAAATAGGCGATTTTCGGCCTTACCAAGCTCAGTTCAACAGACCCATTCTGATGCAGGGACATTTCAGCCAGTGACAGCAGCATCAGCATGGTCTACACAACCAAGCATATATCAACTTATTTTGCATTTATTTTGTTGTTTGTGTCAATTATATCTGAAATTATGTAAATTAAGTCATCTAAGTCAATTGAACAGGGAATGCCCATTTTGATATCCTACGCATAAGTTGGATACAATTGGGTGCAATTTGGGGTTGAATTGGGTTTAAAGTGATTAAATGGGAATAAAAAGGAACTTATGTATAATGGAGCAACAAATAGAAGACTAGCTTGCAATTGTTCCACAAATCCAACCTAAAAGAGTCAGTCCCCCCGTCTGCCGAGCCCAATTTTCGTCGAACATGCAACCTATTCTCTGCAGTCCATGCCAACACCGACCCGCATTGTCGTTCTTTCTCCCACATCCCCCAAGCTGATGCGGCACATGCATAGAGTACAGGTCTCCCTTTTCCTCCTCTCATCTATAAAGATGGTTTCATGTTTGTTGTTGAACAAATGGCTGATGAGTTGATTAGAGTTTCCACTGAGTTCAGAGAAGAGATTTCTTCTTGGCTTGAGTGATCCCAACGCAAGTGGCATCGAATCATCGTCAGAGCAGTAATGGTTGCAACCGGTCATCTTCTAGCCATGGGTTTGATGCAGAGGCCTAGAGGAGCTGCAGTTCCTTAGTTATAAGCTTGAGGTTCTATTTGGAATTATTCAGTATCCATTTTCTTGCAATTCCTAATTGATTTGGATTTTCTTCTTAGATATATTGCTGAATGTTTTTCTTGCTGTTTTAGTGATTTCCAATTTCTTGAATCTAGTGCGTTTTCTGCCTTTGCTGAAATGATTCAAACCTGGATTGAAATCTACTTTCTTGTTGGTTTCTATGTCAAAAACTGAACATAAGATCCTGTAAATGATATTGGTTTCAGATTTATGAATCATGTTTTTGGTTCTTTATTATCTTGCTGAGTTGTATTCTGATTTCCTTAATAAAAAAATGTCAAACTATCTGCTCTCAGTTTAAATCCAGGAAATATTTGGTCTGAGTTGTCTCCGTTTACTAAGTTGAATCTAGCATCAAGTTTGACATGAAGCTTTTATTGCCCAATAACTATTCATGTTCTGATCCTACACCATCACCAATAAAATTTACATATCTTCTTGTTATCACATTGAACAATCTCTAGGTTGCTTCACACGTGCAGGTTTGTTTTAAGTTTGGTGCAATCTAAGTTAATTCTTCATATAAACTCAGTAATTTTCATATTTTAATTGCTTAAGGTTCGTGAATTTATATAGATCACCTATAATCTCTCAAAACTTCCATGAAATTAGGCGTAAATAGGCAAACTAATAATTTTCAAGTTAACTTAGTTGAATCTTCACTTGCATTACATTTCGTTATAATTTTCAAGTTTCTAATATTCAAGCATTTTAGTTATGCATGCTTAGATCATATAGCATGCTAGAAAACTTTTATCATATATACTCCCAAGTAAACCACCTTTTATTTGGTAGCGTAAGACTTACACTAACGATTTAGAAGAGTTGGTATAATGAATGCCTCAGGAGAAAAGAATATTTATCGGAGGGGATGTAAACGAATATGCTGGAAAAGTAATTGAAAAATTTAATAGTATTCACGGTAGGTATAGTTTTAAGGAGACTAATGAGGAGGGTAAAACTAATTTAGAATTTTCCTTAGCTTATGTTTTCTATTGTTAATATTTTATTCAAAACAAGAGATAAGTATATTGATGCGAAATGGGAAAAAAAAATTGCAAATCATATTTTATATTTATATTCAGTAAAATTGATTAGCAAATTATTTTAATTAAGAGAAAGATATTTTCTAGATAAATTATATGATAAATAAGATTTTTGAATCCCGTAAATTAAGATATTTTAAAATTAAAATTAAACTGGATCGTATGATAAATAAAAATTTATCAATTTAAATTAGTGCGTCAATTTAAATTCAATAAATCAGATTCAAGGTTTAGGAATTTAGGACAGACGCCTCACAGCTAAATCCAACAGTAATTGACACACGAAGAAAAATCGGGTCACACAATTAGAGCCAAATAAATAACCCAAGTCAAGCGAATAATTTGTGTTGAAGTCAAATAATCAGCTTAGTTGGGTTCGGAAAAAAATTTACCAATAATTTGAATCGGAGAAGAGTCACTGGTGATGAGGGTTAACTGATCTGATCGCAGCCAGGCGGGTTTAAAACATCGTAGCCGATGTTATGGACGAGGTCGTCGGCTTAAGCCTCGTGTTCAATATTGCAGGAGATCGGCGGGATCAAAGTTTGGTCCAACGTCGTGCACAAGGTTACAGAGGCCAAACATCGGGCGAAGAAGGTTGTAGAGGCCAAACGTCTGGCGCGGAAGGTTGCAGAAGGCCAAACGTCATGCGCGAGAGGCTGCAGAAGGCCAAACGTCGTGTACGAGGTTTGAGATGATCGAACCAGTGTGCAGGATGTTACAGAAGGCAGAACTAGCAGGATCGAGATCAGACGTTTTTGGCGATGATTGCTGGTCGGACGCGGGCAGTGTCTGGTTGCATGGCTGGAGCTGCAGCGGCGGGTTGCCGGCTCTCGCGGGTAGCCGACGGGTTGACGGAGGAGAAAGGCGGTGCGAGCGAATTGGCGGAGGTGAAGGTAGGTGAGTGCGCAAAGATTTTTATTTCTTTTTTTTTTGAAAAGTTGAAAACTAGGCTAATTTGAGGATTCTCACCAAAGGCTAACCCTACCCTTTCCTTCACCGAAATATCGACGCCTTAAAACTCAAACATAATTTCATTCATCAAATGTTATCCCGTTTACAATGCAAGGCGACCTCTTTATATAGAGAGATCTCATAAAAAAATTTGAAAATACAATATTGAATGCAAGAAATAAAATATCAAATAAATAAAAATAAATATGGAACTAATTCTATTACAATAAATAAAATCACCTTCAAATATAGTGAGTCTTTCAAACCTCTCAAATATAGTGAGTCTTTCAAACCTCTCAAATATGCTCTGAATCAAATCAAATCAAATCTAAATAAAACTAATATGAAAATCTCTAATAGCTCTAATTAATTTGAATTTGAATTTTGATTCAGCACTTGACATCATCCTAGCCATCCAATTCAATACTGATTTGTGTCCCCACCATATATTTATAAAATGAGTCTTCATTGTTCAAAAATATATATTGATTATTTCTTTATAAAATAACAAAATCACTTGAACTGTAAAGATTGTAAGATAATTCTAAATAAATACTTGACTATCCAACATCGATTAATGATTTTAAATTTTAGAATAAAGTATTGGAAAAGAAATAGAAAGCCAAAATATTGCCCTAGACTCGATAATGAAATCTAAAGAATGAAAACAAAAAATATCTTTAAAAAAAAGTCCTATAACTTGGGCAATAAAACATTGAATGGAAAGCTAATCTTTTGTGATTAGGGTTGCTAATTGCATTCATAAGATTGCAAAGAATAAACTAGGAGAATTCAAATGAAAAGCTCAAAATAATAACGATGTTTGGTAGTAAAGAAAATGTACAAGAAAAGATTAAAGAAAAAAAATTTGTTATAAAAACTAGTATAAATGTAAGAGCAAAAAAAATTTAAAGAAGTATGAAGTTGCCCGATAAAAATCTAAGTAAGCAATTTGTAATATAAAAAAATGTGACTTTTAAAGATCTATAAAGAAAGTTGAATACTAAAAAGAAGAAAGATACATATAAATTTGTCAAGATAAGAGATAAGAAAATCAAAAATCTGACTGAAGTAAAATACATGAAAAATGAAAATAAAAAAAAATATTTTTTAAGAAAGAAAATATTCAACATAGATCGAATTATGCCTGATTATTGACATCCTTGACTCAGTCTTGAAACATAGCTTATTGCATACAAGCTTGCTGTCATTTCAATTTTGTTTTGTTAATTTTATGTGCTATATGTATTTCCAACTGGTATATGGCAATTTTTTCACTAGTTATTCAAACATACCGTTGATATACCTTGCGTTCTATTGAATTTCTTTTTTGTCAGATAAACATAATTTAATTCTTTAAACTCCATGACTTGCCAAAAAAGAATAAGCTTTTTGTGCTTTTCTTTTTCCTTCTATGTATTTACTTGTTTTGTAACTCTAAGTGCTTGTGGTGTTGTTATACCTTTTGAAATCTAATCCTCTTGAAGATAATATTCTTTTTTTAGGATCTTTAGTTAATTTTTCCAGATTGCTTCCTATTAGATTGCTATTTTCAATTTTGTCACTATAAAAATATATATATATTTTCATTGATAATTTAAAACTAGTGTTGGTTAGTTATTTTTTGTTGTTTGTGAAGTTCAAATTGCACTTACGGAAGTCCAAGCAAGTATGATCTTTACTATTAAGGAACACAACATCTACATTGGATCCTAACTCCTGAACTCCTTATGAAGAGTCTGATCTTTAAGGTCCATTTAAACCTGGCAAACTAAACCAAATTTGGGTTTCAAGTGAAAATTACAGTTCTCCCTTTGGAGTGCTTTTATATTATTTTGAAATATTTTTCATAATACAATTGATCTTATTGAATTTAGTATCCAAAAAGAAGATAGAATTTACTTTTTACATCCGGAATACTAGTAAAACTAAAATTTGGGAGCTTTAAAGAAAATAAAGTTTAAAAAAACAATAAAACTGAATAACATTCTAATAAATATTTAAAAATATATAGGAGATGGAGTTTCTTGGGTGACTAGGTTGTTTAATATATTTAGAAAAATAAAAGGATATTAAATAAAAAATATATATATATATTAATACATATTTATAAGAATAAAGATAATATATAAGATTGTGCTAATAATAGAGAAATTAAATTAAAAGACAATTTCACTCAGGCTCCTGAGGTTTGTCCACTTTGCCATAGAGATCCACATATTTGAAATTATGCTAGACAGATTTTTTAAATTACTATACAATTCACAGGAATCCACTATTTCTAAAAAGCTTCCAATTAACTTCAACATAACATTTTCCATCCAATATACCGTTAAGTCATCTACTATAAAAAAAAAAAATTAAAATAAATATTTTTTAATTTACTATTTTACCCCTATCTGGATCTGGTCAGTCGCAAGCTCGTCGTGCCTTGCCTCGAGCTCGTCGTTCCCACGGCTGTGCGCGAGGTCGCCTGCGCGCAAGCAGGCTACCGTCGTGCACGGGGCCTTCTTGCATGCATGCGACGGCGTCTAGCCTGCGATCACGCAGGCCGTCACAAGTTGGCGCAGCCTGTTCGCGCTGCTTACCGTCGCAAGCATGACCTGCTCGACCTAGTGCATGAGGCCTGCTTGCGTGTAGGCAGCCACGCGCAAGGCAGCGGACCATCTTTGCTCGCTCAGCCTACTTGCGCGCAAGCAGCGTTGCGATGGCAAACGATGAGAATCGGCAAGCTTGTGCGAGTTTGGCGAGGATGGAAAGCAGTGGTGACACACTTTAAAAATTGATATTATTTGATAAAAAGTAATTAAAATATAGGATTGATATAGCCTGACCCCACTTAGTGGGATAAAAGCTTGATGATTGTTGTTGTTGTTGCATCAGAGCTGATCGTGCTTAAAATACATAGGGCTCTTCACTATCTAGCTACATCAATTTCCCCTTGCTAGATCCAAAGCTTATCATAAATAGACTAGCACTTCTATAAAGGAGAGAGCAGACTAGGAATATAGTATCCTACCAAACCCATTAATGAAGCATAGCAAAATAGCTCTTTCCATCTTGGCTATTTAAACAGCCCTAATACCCACACGTTCAAACCATTAAAGCTCAGTACGATGGTAAAATAAACCCCACACAACACATCAAGAGCTTCAAGAACTCCTGGACATGCAACCCCGTCTCTGATGCAGATAAATACCAAATGTGATGTAGAGCATCCTTGGTATCGGCTTTACTGTAGACAGTATGACTAGTGGGAGGATTTTACCATCCCGTAAGATCCACTTTTCTTATGATTTATTTTCTTTTGTTTTTTCATTTTATTTAGCATATTATGTATCTTGGTAGAGAGATGAGAGAAACATGTCATGTATTTTGAGATTTTATTTTGGGATTTTAGGTATTTTCTTTTGGAGGTGTATATTACATTTTGGGGCTTTATTTAGAAAGTTATTTGGTATTTTATTTTGAGCCCAACCTCCCTCTAATTTTAGCCACTAGATCATCCTAATGGATGAGATTATTAAGGGTTGGATATAAATAATTAAGAGGGGGAGAATTAAGGTAAAAAAGATTATCATAAAAGTTGGAACCTCCACCCAAATTAGGTCCTCACTCTATTGTCGTCGGCCCCCTCTTCCCTTGGAGTTCACCACGCTGACCAGCCGACCGTAGCAATTGCCACCACTCAAGGACTGTCGGTAAAAAAGATTATCACAAAAGTTGGAACCTCCACCCAAATTAGGTCCTCACTATATTGTCGTCGGCCCCCTCTTCCCTTGGAGTTCACCATGCTGACCAGCCGACCGTAGCAATTGCCACCACTCAAGGACTGTCACTACCACGTGACAGTCCTCGCTTTGGATTGAAGGTTTTAAGTCTCCACGGTATCTCTACCTTCTCCTACATGTTTTCCACCATATTTTGAACACTTGCTTCCTTCTTTTTCTTCTAATCATTTCCCCTTTACGTATTTTCAATCCGATTTTAAAACTATCATGTGGATTTAGCTTTTATCTACTTTGGGAATGTTTTTGAAGTTTGAACTCATTGTAGTGGTAGTGGATGAATTACTTTATATTTGAGATGAAAATATGTTCTAGCCTTATCTTCTTAACTTGCCTTCTAACATTCACTTGAATGGAACCATAAAATTCTATTTAGTTCTATGTTTCTATGAGGTTAGAGACTTTATTTTAATTGAGTAAATTTTCCCACTAACTTAATCGTGTAGCTCCCTTTAATTTGCATTTCATCCATAAGACCCTTACCGTTTAGGTTAGTTTAAGCCAAGACTGCATCACCTAGCTTGCACATCAAGTGTTTGATAAAATATCTCAGTAGTCTTTTATATTATTTGGTTTCAAACATACACATAGCACATTAATTTGCATTAGTTAAAGCTTTAGGAAACTCATCCCCAACTTTATCCTACATCAAGATGTTTGGCAACACTCAAACAGAGGTGACCTTGGAATGGTTCTACAAGCTCCCTCAAGGGTAAATTGACAATCTCAACCAACACACGATAGATTTTCAACAAGATTCAACACTTCTGAGCTACCTTTTTGAACAATCCTTGAACTCAACCAAATCAAACAACTTCACAATCATGCTTGAACGCTTCTCGTGGTGCAAACGAAGAACACAACTGACAGCCTTCATCAATGGGCTCCGACAAAGCGAGCTCCATGCTTCCTTCGCCGAGAACATCAACAAAGGTATTATATAAAGCCAAGAAGAAGATCCATCTTGAAAATTCCCTCTGCAAGGCCTCAACACCCCAAAAGGCTAAAAACATCAAGAAATGATTTCTCACCTTCCCCAAATAAGGCAAAACATTTTTGGAACAAATCCAATCACCTTTGTCTTTTCTCCAACTACCTTTGAAGCACATACATGAAGTTGCATCTTACAAAGTGAGCATTACTCTAAACTATTCAATCAAATAAATATTTTTGCCATTGAAGCGAAAAGATTTGTCAAGGCCATGTCTCCAAGCAAAATCCCGAGACTAAATCAAGATGCATCCCGATACTATGTCTTTCATGGCATCTGCAACCATCACTTTAACAAAAGTGATGAACTGTTAATACTAATCAACAGTAGGATCAATAGAGGCCACAATCCTGGGCACTAGAAAGTTGAAGTATAAGCGCATGCAAGAAAAGTAACTCACCCACAAGGACCTCAACACAAGTGCTGCCTCAACAACTAAAGAACTCTAGAAGAAAGACATCCACACAATTTTTAGCTTTGACCCTAGATTTGCTCAAGACCATCAACTATAAGAAATCCTCCCAGTTCATTGGCTGAGTAAGAAATATTCAATCACAAATTTACAATACTTATAACAATGTCTTCCTTAGGGGTGTGTAAACAATAGGTTCAGTCAATTTAATTAACGAAACAACGAAACAAAGTACAATCAATTCAATTTTGTTCAACTAAAGCCAAATTGGTGGACCTTCATCAAAATAAAAGTTTAAATTTCCAAGAAAAATGATCAAATCTAGAACTTCACAAAAGCCTAGGACAAGTAGCAACTTCTTGTCTTTGCCCATTAAAGCTTGATTTTCAAAAAGGAAAAAAAAAACTGTCACTAAACAATGTTCATTGAATAATAAACAGGTGTGATATGTACAAACTAGAGCACAATGCCTAGAAAACTAAAATCTGATAAATTTCCATGCAATACACACTACACAATATGTACAAACTCAGTCATATTTGTTTAGTAACATATTCAGTTAATTGCTCAGTTTGGTTTCCACAAATATGAAACCAAAATAAAATCAAATAATCAAATTAGTTTAAATTTCAATTATGAAGCCATTGATCAAATCAACAGATTCTTGACTAAACTAAACCAAATAAATTTAATTAGTTTGATTCAATTTTTTAGTTTCAATCATTTAATGTGCACTCCTTGCTTCCCCACGGCTGACATATACAAAGTGGCTACGAAGAGCTGATCATCATCACAGCCGACATAGCCAAAGTACATGTCCACAGAATCCTCAACGGCACATGAAGCTCCGTGGATGCACCCTGCTATTTAGCTTTCATTGAAATGGTTACAACTTACTACCATCTTAATGGCAGTGTCAAGCTTTTCAGAATATATATACAGAGCAAGACTTAAGACAACTTAATTATACCATTTTTTTTTCATCCAAACACCTTTTCCTGCTTTTATCACCCTGAGGTCATTGCTTAAACTTAAACCAGTAAAGAAAATAAAGCCATGTATTTTCTTAATACGTTTCCAAGCAATACTTGTAGAACTCAACTCTCAAGTATAACATTAAGCAAAACATTTATCAGAGCAAGTGAGCATTTAGACCTTAATCCGCAGATCCTTCTCATGCAGATAATCTTGAATTAGGAGGCAACTTTCAAACAACATGATATCTAGACACATAAATACATACACCATAAAAGTTTTGTTTCCTCGGTTTCAATACCTGTATACACTGCAGCAGAAGAGACGAGGGCTCCGATGAAGAAGCTGTCGACCGCCTTAGCCTTGCAGTTCCGAATAAGCAAACTTTCTGCATCTGTTATCTTATCCTGTGAAAACCAAAAATGAACATCTTAAAATACCATATCTGATCTTCTCTCAACGATTCGCTGTCCGAACAGACTGGCTTCCAACGAAGCGTAAGACAGCACAGAGAAATTAGGGATAGAGAAGCCCTAGGACGGGGAAAACTAGCAAAGAAGAATCACCCTGTCGGATTTGGATTCGAGAAGCGTTGATAGCTCTATCAGGGGTTCTGCCATTGCAGCTAGATGATTCTTCGGGCAGGAGCTCCGCAAGTCGAAGAGTGAGTAGGGTTATTAGCTAGATTTTAATTTAAAAGGTTTTAAATTAGGGAACATATCATCCAGGTTCTTCAAATTACGGGTTATCATCTTACCGATCAACAATTTTAAAAACTTTTTATTTGACTCCAATATCTTGATAACATCTTTAATATTGTCTCCTAGGTCCATATAAATACTATGAATAGAATTTTTTAAAAAAATTTCTCTTAATATATGACAAAAATGAGAATCTAAAATAAAGTTAATATTTTTATTAAAATTTATTAAATATGTAAAATAAAATAATATTTTTTTATATTAAAATTTGTATAAAATAAATAAAAAAATTATTTATTTTTTAAGTTAGTACTATTTTATTCTTGTGCCAAACAAAATCTTAGAATATAATTTAAAATATTAATATTTATATTTTATAATTTTAAATTTTTAAATAAATAAATTAAATTTTAAATTTTTATTAAATTTTTGAAAGTTAATAAGAATAAAGAAGTATAAAGTTTCTTTAAAACTATATAAACAGTTGAAATTAGTCAAAAAATAATAAAATTTCATACTTTTCTATTAAAAATTTTTTTGTGAAAAAGATGAATAAAAGAGTAATCAAAACTGCAGCGCTTTTACAATATTTAGACTAAAACAGAGATTTTTTAAAAGTTGAAATCAATTTATAATACTCTTTCAATCTCAGTGACTTAGATGCAATTTACACTAAAGTTTAAGATAATTCTTAAAATAATTTTGGCTTAATATTATTTTAATATTATATTATATTATGTAGAAANTATTAAAAAATGTATATAGTGTTCTAAAAATTAATTTAATATTATTTTTAAAATTTTATAATTAATGAACTATTTTGATCTTCAACTTGACTAAATTAATCTTATGTCAAATAGGTCCAAATTCATTTTAGACTGAAACCAAATAAGAAAGATCTAAGGGTATTATATGGATCGAAGATTGAAAATCAATCAAAAGTTAAATCGATTTTAGATTAAATCAAAATTTAGTTGATCTAAACTAGCAGACTAACGAGCCAAAAGTTCGGCCTGGTGATGATTTTGAGCCGATCTCAAGCTGAGCCTACCCCAGCTCGATCCGACTTGAGATTTGCTCAATGTAGAAAATATATTATATATATAATACATAATATATACATTAAATCATACCGATTTCGAGCCGAATCGAGACGAGCCTATCGTAGAAACAAATGATAAAAATTAAAAAAGGCATGGATTAATGTCAAATAGACATGTAGTTTAAAAAATAGTAAGTCGTGTGCTCTACATAATTTACACTCTGAATCATATGCATGACACTATTTACAAAACAATTAATCATATGTATTATATATTTATTTTAGTCCAGCAGTAACCATAGGCTAATGTAGATGCCATAAGCAACAAGCCATGAAAACCTTCAGTAAATTTTACCAGGTTTACTCAATTTGAAAATAGAAGTCATGATATTTTACAAAGAAAAATTTTATCAAGATTCTTGAAGTTAAGAGATAATATCATATATATTTACGAGTTTTAAAATGTTACGTCTAGGTTTCTAAGTCTCAAAATGACTTTTAATTGCTTCTTTGATGTTGACATAAATATTTTAATCGGGTATTTTAATAAATTCTATTATTTTTGTAGCACCTATAGCCGAAGATAGCAGAGAGTAATTACCAAGTAATATCCTAAGAAAAGAGAATCACTAAAATAAAGTGTGGCTCCTGACAGGCTTACAGACTGATAAACATTAGTGTGAGAGGCATAAAAATGAACATCTCACATCGAAAGGGGGAAAGATTTTGAATTATATAAGTAGATAACGTGATCTCAAATAATAGATACATCTTTTGGGTAAAATTATGAGGCTAATATTCAAAAAATTTGTAGTTAAGTAAATTTGAGCCAGAGTAAAATTAGTATGAATGATCTTCCTAGAAAATAATCAAATTATATTATTTTTTAAACTTAAAAAAATAATATTTTTATATTTAAATCATTGAAAGTTATAAATTTTCTATCATAACCTTAAGATGATTTTATTTTAAATGAAATTCATAACTTAGGCTCTGTTTGGTAATAAGAAAAAAAAAAGATTTGGTTGAAATTTTTAGTGATTTTTGAAAAATGTATATGATGTAAAATAAAGTAAGTTGGTTATATTAAAAATTGTGTATGATATGAAAAAAAGTTGATTGATTTATTGAAAATTGTGTTGGATGTGAAATAAAGTGATTGTTTAATATTAAAATTTGTGTGAGATGAGATATAAATAATTTTTTAAATTTTTTTAAAATAAATATACGATTTTAGCCATGAGCAATTTTAGCCATGATTTTTAGTCTATTGCCACAGGGCCTTAAAATGATAGCATTGCTCTCATGTTGGTGTAAAGAGGAGAGAGAGTAAAATAGCAACTTTAATTTTATATTTTTCTTTTAACATAAGGGCCATGAATGAAATATTTTTAAAATCTCAACAACCAACATTAAATTTTTTTTAAAATCGTAAAACTACGTGATATTATTTATTAAGCTTCAAAATTTAGATAATATTTTACTTTTTTAAAAATCATCCCACATAGACTTGCTTTCTAAGAATTAATTATGAAAGAAAAAGTAGGTTTTCAAAAATAAACTTGTCCAACCAATCATGAATGAGTTCATCATTTTAACTCTGCTATTTTCAATTTTATAAATATTATAAATATTTTTTAAGAAATTAAGGTAAGGGTAATCTACTCCCGCACTCTTTTTAGTTGGAGGAAAAAATGATTTAAAAAAATATAATTTTTTTCAAAAAATACATATAATGTAAAATTAAGTGAATTAGTTATATTAAAAATTATATTAGATATAAAAAAATATTAATTAATTTATTAAGAATTATATTGAATGTAATATGAAGTTATTATTTAATGTCAAAAATTATATAGGATGAGATATAAAATAATTTTAAAATTTTTAAATAAATTAAAACTTTTAGATATAACTTTTAATATAGCTATTCTAGTCATGACTAAAATAATTATTTCCGAAGCAAAGCCACCTGGCTCTGTTTGGTGCGAGGACCAAATCAGGACTAAAGTGANTATTTATTATTATTATTATTATTTTTTAAATTAGTATCATTTTGGTCCTGATTTAGTCCTCGCACCAAACAGGGCTAAGATTAATATGAAGTTTCAACCTAACTCTTATCTCTTTTTTTAAGAATGTAAAATGCTAACAAGCGAAAAAATTTGAAAGATTAATTTAAAGTATTCTATCAATATTGGGGATCTACATGAAAGATTTCAAAATTCATAGATTATCTTGAACTCTATCGACCTAGACTCATGTGAAAATTTTAAAAATTAATCAACTAATTTGAAGTTCATGTCAATCTCAAGAATACAATAGTAGTTTACCATAACGTTAATAAAAAAATAGAACAATCAATCGAAAAATCTAAAGAAAAAACAAAAGCTCCAACCATTTGTTAATAGGCAATAACTGATTAAATAATAAAAATATAAACCTAACTTTACTATCAATTTATGAAAATAATCAAACCAATGGAATTATGTAAATATAGTAGTAATAATATTTGTCAAGTCTATTAATTTCAAAAAAAAAAAAAAATACTATATTCATGAATTTTGATACTAGTTTGACTAATCCATCTAGTTTATCGATCTAATTTGGTCAACGTATTATTTTTAATTTTATGAACAAATTAAATTAATATAGTGGCTAGTTCATGATTGATAATAGACCGATCCGATCCGATTTTGAGAATCTTACCTAAAAGAAAGTAATAAGCAAATGCAGATTGTCATGTGGCTCATGTTCACAAAAACCAGTAAATCTATTTGTGCAAACTTAAAAATCTCAGAAGAAGTAAAAAGAAGCAACTCCCACAAGGAATGAGATCCTCTTTCAGTAAAAATCAAACAGCAAAGGCATCTCCACATTAAGTTGGATGCATCAGATTCTTACTTTCTTTAGATTGAACGAAGGAACCAGAAAGAGAAGCGAAGGTAAGAAGCCTCCAATTTCCCTTTCTCAGCATCAACTTCAGAGCAGCTGGAAGCAGTCTTGGTCCTTCAAACAGTGAATTCCTTTCATACATCAAAACCCATGTGTTCTTCTCCAACTGAACAGCAGTTGAGCTCATCCTCTCTAAGATCCATGAACTTCCATTTCCCGGTCTCAAGATTGGTTCGAGCTTTCGATCCGACCACTGATCACAGAAAGAGCAATGCATATTTCAGTTTTTAAAGTATGGATCTATATACTGATCATGATCGCTTTTAACATATGAAGGTGAGCTGCAGTAAGGATTATAGAATGATAGAGCAGGGCACCTCTGTGATTCTACCGGAAAGAAGAATGAATGATTTAGATGAAAAACCAGCGATGATCTTCCCACAAGTTCGGAGAGGGCTGCCCCAGACGCTGACTTTCTCTGACATGGATTCGTATATCACGCAGTTCCAACGGAAGAGGAAGTGATGATTTTGCTGCAGTTTCGAAATTTCAGCACAAAGAAAAAAGCCATCTTTGTTTCAGAAGTTAAGCAATAGGAAGGATGAAGATGTTACTTGATCCATTTCCCATTTCGACTCCAGCGAGCTGCAGTTCGAGACTCCTTCGCCAACCAAAGCTCCAATCTTGAGCTCCAAAATCCTCACTTTTCCTTTCAAATCCCCTGAAAAAACCCTAGATTCTTCCCCAATCTGGTTCACCATCTCCCTCGTTAATCTCGGTCCAAACCCTTCCAATAACCCTTTCAGAAACCCTAGATCCAGAAACACAAGCAAGGAAAAACAAAGCAGAAGGATCAGTGCCCAGGTCAACGAAACCCCAGACCTCTCCTTTTTCACCGAAACCTCTCTAGCAGGCGGCCGTGATTTAGCCGTCGACTCCATCGGAGGAGTGAGGGAGGAGGATGAGGTGGATCTATTAAACACGGGAGAAGCTGGAGGAGTCGCTGGCATTGCCGGGTCCGCCGCAGTCGAGGGCCGTTGTCGCTGCTGCTGCGGCGTTCTTTTAGACTTGGATCTTGAATAGGAGACCTTGGTGAGGGAGCTGCTGGAGGGAATTAGGTCGAGGGTGGCGTTGATGCTGGCGAGGCAGATCTCGCAGTGGCAATTGGTGTCTTTCCGGCAGCCGGGAAAGTAGCAACTGCTGTCACCCGTCGCCGGCGCCGGACGGTCTCGACTTCCACCACCGGATAGGGAGGCGGTCGTCGCCGCCGGAGGCAACTTGGAAGAGGAGGCCGATGAGAAGATGGAGCTCTTCATCTTGCGCTCTGTCTGTGCTCACCCTCGCCTTCCTCTTTTTCGCGAGTATTTACTTTTCTCTCTTTATTTGGGAATCCGAAATTTGAATTTCAAATTCTCCCAACGGTCGAAAGGTACTGAGTTTAGCACTGCGTTCAGATCTGCGCTTTGCATTAAAAGAGAATATTTTTTTTATCATATTTGCATTAAGATAATAAATTGATTTTTTTTTTTAATGGAAGAGAATAAACAGATCATGATCATCCATTCAATGTACTATGATTTTCAAAATAATATTATCAAAGAATTACAGATAAATGTAAAAAAGAATTTCATTTATATTATCATTCTTGAAATCTAATATCTGACTTTCACTATAATTTGTAATTATTTTATTGAAACAATCGTATATATATCACATAAATTATTAACTATATATTATATTATATATATTTATAAAATTTATATTTATGATAATTACTTTTTTAAATATGTTTTGTATTAAAATATATTATATGTATATAAATTACCGTATTAATTTAGTTTAAGACTGCTCATTAATAAAAAAAGTTAAAAAGTTATTAAATCTAAAAAAAAGTAACACCAACACGCTAGATTTTACAATATATATATATAATTACTAAAAGTTGATTTTATGTATGTTGATTTTTTTCAAATTCTAACTAACGGTTTAAAATGTTGATTTTATATCATGTGTTATACAAATTTGAATATAAAAAAAATTAATTTAATTTTATATTTACAAAAATTTTAATTTTAATTGAGAGGTTTAGGTATATATCTTTTAATTCTTCTAATAACATATTATACTTTTTATTTTTTTATTTTCAGTTTAAACTTTATATTTTGTATGTAAAGTTTTTAAATTTTATTTTATATGTCAAGTATTTTTATAATTTAAAAAAAATATTATTTTCATCATATATATTTTAAGTTCAATAAAAAAATTCCAATAATTTTGCTTTTTCCCTCTTTTGCCGCAGTAGTTGTAATATCTATTTTGCATTAATAGAAGTTTTTATTTTTATTTTTTATACCGTAATTTTTACTCTGGAAATAATGTAAAGATAGGGACTTAAATTATGTTCAAGAAAATGTAGATTATAATGAATTTTACTTTTAAATTTCAAGTCATTACTCATCATTATTTAAAGACCTGTTTGACGTAATAACTAAAATCAAGACTAAAATGACATTATTTTCATAAATAATAATAATAATAATAATAATAATAATAATAATAATAATAATTTTTAATTATTCTATATAAATTTTAATATAAAAAAATATTATTTTATTTCACATATTTAATAATTTTTTAATAAAAATATTACTTTTATTTTATATTTTAAATTAAAAATATTAGGATCTTAGTATTTTTATTTAAAATGTGAAATAAAAATAATATTTTTATTAAAAATTATTAAACATGTAAAATAAAATAATATTTTTATATAAAATAATTAAAAATTTTATTTATTGTTATTATTTTTAAATAGTATCATTTTGGTTTCATTTTGATCCTCAGCGTAAAGAGTAATAATTTAAATTAAAAAAATGGTATATAAAATATTTAAAAAATTGGATGAATTTGTATAAAGTGTCCCAACCGAAAAAGGGAGAAATGTGCGAAACTCACCAATTAGGGTTTCTTCCCTTGGCCTTCTGCTCAGACTGGGATAGAATGGCTGCCGCCGTACTCCGGCCTTTAAGCTGCGCCTCCCCTCCGTCGCGATCTCTGACGACAGCTGAAGCCTCCAGGCGCACCGTCAGGCGAAAGACTGTCGTTTCTCCTCCTGCTCCATCCCCTTCGAAGAAGAAGGTTCGCTCCAATTTCTACGCCGCTCTCTTATCTATAACGCAACAATCACTTTAATTGAAACCCTAAACTATATTCCGCTGGGGTTCGTCACCTTCTTCTTTGTAGGTTTTGGTTCCTATAGGGTTAGGGACGGAGGAGATGGAAGCTGTAATTCTAGTTGACGTCCTCCGCCGCGCTGGAGCCGATGTTCTTGTGGCGTCCGTCGAGCCGGAGCTTGAGATCGTGGCATCCTTGGGGACTAAGTTGGTGGCCGACAGGTCTATCTTGGAGTGCGCACACGAGGTGTTTGATCTCGTGGCTTTACCGGTTAGTGAACTTTTTTGCTGGTTTCACTCGAGAATATCATGGAAAATTTTTTGTTACATAATATTATGGAACATTTAACCCATTTTCACATCGTCAGTTTACGTTTACTTGGTTGATTATAAACTGAGTGTGTAATGGGGTGCACAAGTCCCAGAGGATGGATTGATTGATTGATCTGTTTTCTGAAAATGGTGATATTTGCTCGTTTCGTCAATTCTTATTTTCAGGGTGGGATGCCTGGTTCTGTACGTTTGAGGGACTCCGATATCCTAAGAAGGATAACGACCAAGCAAGCGGAGGATAAGAGGTTGTATGGTGCCATATGTGCTGCTCCAGCTGTTGTATTGACTTCATGGGGTTTAATGAAGAGAAAGCAGGTTGCTTCTGTGACTTCATTTGGCGTCAAAATCATTTGCAAAATCTCTTGGTTTATATTCTGAGGTTAATGTAATGTGCATTGCAAGATAACTTGTCATCCAGCTTTTATGGCCAAGCTTCCTACCTTCTGGGCAGTGAAGTCAAATCTCCAGGTTTCTGGAGAGTTGACTACAAGCCGTGGTCCTGGGACGACCTTTGAGTTTGCTTTGTCGTTTGTGCAGCAGCTTTTTGGTGACAATGCTGCAGAAGATGTTGGAGGATTGCTGGTATTTCCTAGTTATAGTACCTCTTTCTGCAGTCTTCTATAGTCCTTTCTTTGCCTATGCTTATGATTGCATGTCAAAGGATTCACACTGTAGTAGTTGATCTTATTATTTCAGTTCTGCTTAATTGATGCATTCTGTTTTCAATTTATTGCTCTAAAACTGCTTTTTTCTCTATAAGTGTTGTAATAATTTGAAATTGAATCCTTCGATCTTTGAGTTGGTATATACTTTGTGGTACACATTTGGTAGGAAAGAATAGTTTTTTATTCTTTTGCTGCTCTAGTAATGTTGATGTGCTAATTTCTGTTTTTTTTAGTAGTTTATTCACTCTGATGGAAGCCGTCACTTGAAGAAAGAGTTCAATAATATCGAGTGGTCATTTAATCATACTCCACATGTAAGCATTTCAGATAAGTGGAATATACTATTTTGTGCTTTTATATTTATAAAAATTGTCTCTATGGTATAATATGGAAAGTAGGAGTTACTTAAAAATTTTATTAAGAATTTGTGGTAGATTTCTTTCAATTTAAAGGATTTAGAGCAGGTTTGATAGACGTGTGGTAATAGATTTTTCTTTTATGGTAGAGACCTATATAAACATTGCGGCTCATCTAAAGCATGGGTAAGTTGTCATTTATTGCAAAACAAATGAACTCTAGCTAGTTTGTTGGCACCACATTTGAAATTGTCAACCATCATGGATGGGAAGGATTCAAATCCCTAACTTCGGTTCTTCGTGATTTGTGAACACCATCAAAAGATAGAAAACAACAATAAATTCTGAACGAGTAAACAAAAGCAATGGTATAAAGAGTATGTATTGCCTGGATTGAAAATTTGAAACTAGTTTGTATACCCAATTCAGGCTATTAAGAGTATGGGAGAATATGCCAATTAAAATTATTTGTATAAAATATGGCACCTTCAAGAACAACTTGAAGTAGCTTCAAACAGCCTTTCTTAACCTAGATAACACTTAGTGGGGAGCTCGGGTAACTACATCATAGGGCTCTTCAATGTTTTTTGGTTGGTAGATCTCATATAATGTGACTCCTAGACTAAAAGCTATGGCCTCCTAAAGTTTGTTGTTCATGATTTGTTTTGTTGTCCCACTTGCCTAAATATTTATCTACAACATATTGTATGCCACTATGCTTGCAAGGGAAGCATGTATCCATTGAAACAAGATGGATTTTAATGATGGTCTTCTTTAGAACTGATGAATGGTCTAGTTCTTTAACTAGAAGAACCTCAATATATTTTGTACCTAACTATGAATGTAAGTTGCCCCCACCTAGTGGGATTAAGGCTTGGTTGTTGTTGTTGTTGTTGTTGTTATGAATGTAAGTTGAATTTTGCTGCGTTTTCCTGCTCTAATGTATAATTCTTAGCAGGCTTTGATTCCAATTGCAAACGGTTCTGAAGAGATGGAAGTTGTAGTTTTAGTAGATATATTGAGGCGGGCTAAGGTAGATGTTGTGGTTGCATCTGTTGAGAAATGTATGCAGGTTGTAGGATCTCAAAACACAAAAATAGTCGCTGACAAGTTGATTGATGATGCTTCAGAGTCAATCTATGATTTGATCATTCTGCCAGTAAGACAAATGCCACCTTCAAATTCATAATGATTTTTCTCAAGAAATGCTGATGATTTCACTCTTTTTATCATTCATTAGAATTATTGCTAGCAGTTTCTTGGTCCTGAATATGTTACATGAATTTTAAAGGCAATATATCATGAGGAATTTCAATGAATGCTGTTAATAGGTATGAATTTGGATACACTGTGATTAATTATTTTATTATTGTACATACACACAGAATTATTTCAGCATTAAGAGGCATAGATTGTGGATCTGTGTTTTCTCTTGGTTAGGGACTCAAGGACTTGATACATAGTTTTTCAACCTGCAAAAAGTTATCATTTAGGCCCCATTTATTTTGAAGTTAAAAATTAATCTGATTTAATTTTAACCTAACATATCATATCACACATAAAATTTAATATTAAAAATTAACTTTATTTCACATCCTACACACATTACTAAAATAATAACTAACTTATATCACATCTCTCACATTTCTCAACATAATAACTAAATTTATATCACATCCCTCACATATCTCAATATAATAACTAACTTTATTTCATATCATTCATAACTTTCAATAAAAAAATATCTCTATCTAAATTTAATTTTAACCTTATTAAATTTAACCTTACAAACAAACAGACCCTTAGGCTTCAGAATCTTCAATCTTATTTTAATTCACTGCCTCTTCAAGTCTTCTTAGGTTCACTATCAAAAAACAACAAAAAGGCTTCTTCATTGCCCGCATATTCTCCCACAGTTCTCCTGTGCTGGGAAATCACAATAAAAGTGAAATAGGAAAGAGATAATTTATCATTTCACTTATATAGTGATTAAAATTGAAAAGAGTGGTGACAATCAGAATCTCATTGATTGGAGTTTTTTTCTTCAAAAGTGTGGTTGAGGTCTTGCATTAATTAAAATAAAAAGTACAAAAGATACGTCATATGTTATCCTTTCTCAGAAGATTACAAAATCATGTGGTAGAGGAATTCCCTTATCCAGTATAGTCTCTTACCGTGGTCATATGTGCTAAGTAATTAGAAGCACAATTAGCATCTCTATGTATATGTGAGGCTTTACAAAAAAGATAAATCAAAGAGAACTTTGTTAATTTTTTTGGCCATCCTTCCCATTTCTGATTGGTTCTTCTACTGTTGGTTGCTATTTTGCACAAGTAGTTCAAGCATCCTAATAGAGTCTCTCTCCAACTATTCACCTTGGATCATAGTGGTCCAGGCTTAAATTGCTCTCATATTGTCCTATGCTTCTGTAAGTTTGCCTATAGAATTGAATCTATAAGAAGTCTTCTGCCTCCTGCCACCCAGGCCTGCCCTAAATGATCCCTTATAAGATAACTAGCTCCTGCAATGCCAGGCCCTTTCATAAATCCATCCAAGTTGTTCTTTAGCTCTAGATCAGGGTGGGAGCTAATAGTTTATGTTGGATAGCCTATAGGGGATAGGCTGGTTCCAGTGAAATCTGGATGGGTGGGACTCAGTTAGTTGTGTCGTAATGTGACAATTCTGAAAACATAGGCTGCAATAACACTTAGGGGTGACTATGGCTTTTCATGTGCATTGGCGTTTCTTGCCCTCCGGCAGCAATGAAGGATTATTGGTTTTAAGCTCAATTTAAGGTCCTTTGTATTGGACTTTGTCATTTTAGCTATAAGATTTGCTTCTCCCAGTTTGTGCAAAGTGATATCAGACTTTAGCTTCTGCCAACAATGTTTCTAACCTCTTGGTATTGTTTGCAGTGGCAGTTGATATGGTATAGTCCTCCACTTGTGAGCATTCCCAAGGGCATTGATTAGAGTCTTCCATTTTGTGGGGCCAAGACTTCGTAGTGACATATGTCTTTGTTCTTTATGTTCTATTTCTTCAGAACTAATTGCTTATGTGGATGATAAATACTGTCCAAGTTGCATTGGTATTTGACAATTTGGGCACCCATTCATTAACTGAAACAATACTCTAGAAAAAAAAATGGAGAGGAAACGTTACTGCAGATTGTAATAACCTTTTTTCTCCTTGAAATATGTTTCATGCTCGCTTGATTTTACTACAGGGTGGAGAAATTGGAGCTGAGCGATTGCATAAATCTAAGGTTCTGAAGAAGCTGCTTAAAGAACAGAGAGAATCTGGAAGAGTGTATGGCGGCATCTGCTCATCTCCTGCGATCTTACAGAAACAAGGCCTATTCAAGGTGATATTTCCTTTACGTTTCTCATCTTAAATGGTTAAACAGAATATTTTGAGCATTATGATATGCCATACAGGGTAAAATAACTACTGCCCATCCGGCTGTTCTCAACAAACTAAATGGTCAAGTTGCTGAAGCAGCCGGGATTGTAATTGATGGGAATGTGATTACTTGCAAGGGCTTTGGAACTGTTATCGACTTCTCCATGGCTATTGTAAAGAAGTTGTTCGGCAATGGAAGAACACGTAACCTTGCAGAAGGCATTGTTTTCGAGTATGAGGCTAGCTGATCCACAGATTGCCTATATATTGAGTTATCCAGGATTTCATAATATACAGGTTGAGCAAACATTGTCATTTCTTTGCCTGAATTAACTGATAACATTTTTGTCTCATGATTAATATGGTACCTACATCTCCGTTGTTCTAGATCTTATTGGATCATTTTGTTGCTGTTTTTGAGGAGATTTAAAACTGCATGTGCTACTGGTGTTCTCATCCGGAGAACGATGTACCAAGTAATTGACCTGATAAATGCAAAGGCGCTCTCTGTTTGATTTCCAAGGTTAGCACTCTCATTCTATATTTTGTAACTTGTTTTAGTTTCAATTTGATTAAAAGTTTAATCTCAAAAATGTTTTCTTTTTTGAAACATTTATCTTGGGCTTTATATCCTTTGAAATAAGATTGAAAATTTTGCTTTGTAAACTAATGTGGTTTAAGATTAAATAAAAGTTCAACAATAAAAATCATTTTTGTATTTTCTTGCTAGTTTATAATCCTTTTGATGCTACTGCTCTAGTACAAATAAGTATCTGCAGTTAGAAATATAACGTTTTTCTCTAGAAATTAGACAATTTCAGTGTATCTGAAACAACATGATGAGAAGTATTTAATAAGGATAATTGCACATATTTTCAGTCAATCATTTAGATTGATACCACATGCAGCGTTAGACATAATTGACTGAATAAAATAATGGCTGAATTATAATTCACTCTGAATTTCTTTCTGCACATTTCAGGGAATTTCTTTCTGCATTACTCATTTTAACTTTAATACTACACCTAAGACTTTTGAAGCTTATAGGAACAAGAAATTCTCATTCATATGAACATATTTTAAGTTTGCTTTATTGTGTTTGTTGATGGGTGTAAATCGAATAATTCAAGAAGTTATGGAACATCACTTCTAATTAACTTGTGATGATCTTAATTTTTTTTCCTCTTGTTGGCTTGTTAGATCTTTTTCAGATCCGAAGTTTTTCCGTTGTATTTCTTCAGGGCGGTTGGATTCAATTACTGATTTGGATGAATGGTCTAAGGGGGCGTTTGGTTCATTGTTATTTCAATATCAATGTTATTTAGATGTCATGTTATCTAAACGTCATTGTTATTCATCAATGAACATTTGTTTGGTTCAGTGTCATGATATTAGAAAATATCAATACTATCCAAATAATTTTTGTTTAGTTGGAAGTTATTGACATTATAATGACAAATTGACGGTGTTATCTTGAGATGTCGCCCGATTTGGGGTGATATCTAGATGTCAGCATGTAATAGCATTTTTGTAATTAATTATAATATTATTTAAAGATGTCATTAAATCAAACAATTACTTTTTAAAGATAACATAATATAACATTGAGATAACACTGAACCAAACGCCCCCTAAGTGAATTGAAATCCAGATTAAATAAAGCAACATATTCCAGGCGAGTGCTGGGTGAAACATCCTGATTAAATAACTGTTATGAAACAGTGAAATCTATGTCCATACCATGCATGAATTTAAGCCTCCCGCTCCTTGTTTGTGGTTGAGCTTGTTTGACGTAGCATTAAGCTTAATCTATTTTTGATTAGGATTGGCCACCAATTAAGTTTGGGCAAACTCAAGCAGTTGCATTAACATAATAATTACAGTTGAAAAAGGATTATGAACATTATCAATATAATATTGAGAGAACATTGTTTGGAAAACCAAACTACTTATTGGACACTTTCCTATTCATTTCTCAATTCTCATTCACCCATTTCTATCATTTCTCTTAATATTTTTAGTAATGTGTTCCAAAGTTGTGCTTGAGAAAGTTGTCAAAAATACTCATATATATTAGGGCAAATTACTGATAGGTCTCACCTTTCAAAAAAAATTACTGGTAGGTTTCTACCATTTACTTTTAGTTACATTTTGGTCTATATTTTTGAAATTTTTACTTAGGTCCCTAATTTGCTTTATTTTTAGGTCCATATTTTAAATTCTAAGACCTAAGTTAAGGACTTAAAAAAATATTCGGAACCTAAATGAAAGATTTTAAATAATATGAACTTGGTGTAATTATACATAAACTATTAGGACCTATCATTAATTTTTCCTATATATTAATATACTAATTGTGCTGGTTATTCACATTTCGTTTCACATGTAAATCATGTTGCTATGTATTGTGATCATCTTCTTTCAATATCAATGTTTCATTATGAATCTTGTTTCACATCCTTTTTTTTATAGTCATCTAATATTGTATGTTGAGTTGGTTTAGGAGGCATTTGGTTTGATGATATTGTAATGTTATGCCGTGTTATTTGGAGAAATTGATTATTTAGTTTAATGGCATGTTTAGATAAACATTAAAGAAATTACAAGAATGCTATAACTCTAATATAACATCTTTGGTGACATCTAAGTGTTAACCTAAATTTATCAAAAAGGTGTGAGATTGGATTGGTTTTCAATTATCATCTTGTAATATAATCAACTGAACGAAACAAACAGTTATGTAGAGTTTATATAAATATCTTAATAACATTGACATTTAAAAATATGAACATCTAAATAATATCATACCGAACTCTTTAATCTTATCCTGGCTAGCCTGTCTATCCATGTGACCCACCTAGTTTCCCCATCCAAGTTTTAGATAGTGTTTGGAGTAGTTCATAAACGGAAATTAGGTTATGACGGATACAAATAGTTGCGTCCTGCCTCATCTCTCCAGTATCCAGAGTTGTTCTTCGTAGTGAATTATTTTACGCGGTGTTGTATGATGATGTAGTGCTGGTTTGGGGTTGAAGTCGTTAATCTGTGCTGGTGAATGTGCTTGATCTCTTGTATCAATTTCCTAACACAGTTGTCTACCTTCGTTTGCAATGTCCATAATCTCTAAGGCCGAACTGAAATTTGGATTTGGAGATTGGCTAGCTTTATGTTAATAACTGCCACACGGAAAGAATCAAAGGGCGAGGGAGTAGCGATGTGCTGGTTTCGCTGCGAGGGTGGTGGGTGGAGTCGAAAAAGGATAATGATAATGGAAAGTAGATTAAAATGTTCGGCAGAATGCGAAAATATGCTAAAAGTAGTCTCAAAACATTGTTAAATGATAGTTCTTTAAGATGGGTTGAGTGTCCTTAGCGGGGACCCAGTTATGTTAGTAGGATTTGTTAGATCTTTTTGTTCATTGATAGTATCTTAATTGAAAGTTAAATGGTTCACTAAATGATAATATTAATGGTGATGATTATATTTTTATTAGGATTAATAACAACTAGTTCCTTCTAATTTGAATTGATATGTTATTGATCTCTTTAGTTTTCAAGCTAGTAAAATTGGTCCTCTAATTTAAGATTGTATGCAATAACTAGAGATAACATGCAATAATTTCTTTATCTAAATATATTATTAAATCAAATAATTAATTTTTTCAAATAATGTGACATTACATTTGTTATCACGAACCAAAGTCCTCCTTAGTTTTTTAATTAATTAAACAAGTTTACAAGTTAGAAAATATCCTTCATTGTCTTTTATTAATATCAAAAAATCTATTTACATGTTATTCTAAATTAGATAACTAATTTGGTTAATTAAAAAATTAAAGAAACTTAGTTATACATACACTCAAATTAGAGCGATTTAACCTGCCAAATCGTTTATTATAATTTTTGAATTGTAAAAATTTGATAAATTCAATATTTTGTACGTATAATTATAAAATTTAACTAAGAAGATTAAAAATTATATTGAATTAGGAGATATACATCTAACATTTAATATTAAAATTAATATTAAAATAAAAATTTAAGTACTAATTTTAATAAATAAGTCATTAGTGAGTCATGATTAGGTCGACATATCAACCCATGCTTGGCTCTTACACGAGCCATAATTGGGTTAACCTTTTTACGACCCAATCAGTATTAGATCGATTCATACTCAGTGGGTTTGTGGGTGCACCCCCTAATGAAACCCAAAGAAAAAGCCTAAACAGATTCTTGATCCATTAAGCTTTGTTTGGTTGGAGAAAAAAAAATGATTCAAAAAATTTTTGTGAAAATTTTTAGAAAAATATGTATGATGTGAAATAAAGTGAGTAAGTTATATTAAAAATTGTGTTGGATGTGAAATAAAGTGATTATTTAATGTTGAAATTTGTGTAGGATGAGATATAAAATAATTTTTAAAATTTTTTTTAAATAAATTTAAGATTTAAGCTATAGTTAAAATAAATTATTTTTTTTAGTCAATTGTCAAATAGGATTTTATTAAATAAAAGCAATGACTAGTGAATAAATTGAAATTTGTAAATGCAAATTTTATGCATGCTGAAATTTTGCTAAGGTTTGACTTTAACATAAATTTAAGTTGAAGATGGAGTACTTATGATTAACAAGTGTTTAGTGGATCAATCAGTGGATATGAATGTTTAAATATAAAAAAAAAAATAAGTTTATAGAATAATAAGATTTTATTTGGATGTATACAATTACTTGTGACCTACTGTTTGGTGGCAGATGTGGTGGGGTTGCTGCTGGGCCAACAGACCAATCTTATGGAAGCCTCAGCCAATGGCAGCTTGACAAGTGCCTGGATCAAGGCATTGAAGGCTGTGGTACAGAACCTTGAAAGGGATGTGAACAACATTAGGATAAAGCTNNNCGGTTTTTTTTTTTTTTTTTTTTTTCTTGAAAGGTGGACAGGGTTTTTTGGAGGAGAGCTAAGAGATGATTGAATGGCCCATTCCAAAGGAAAATGGCAATGATGATGATGATGATGATGACAGCATAGAGAAAACACAAAATATACCTATACTATTTTGTTGAAATACTACTTATGTTTGTCATAGTGGGTATTGTATTAAAATAATACGAGTTATACTTGTTTGTTTACGAGATCTGTCAAATTCGTTATGTTGTGTTTTTTGAAATACGGGTTATGAGACTGAGAGTGAAGGAGAAAAGAGGAGAAAAGAGAGTGGGGTTTTTAAAATTAGCTGTTATTATATTTTTATAAAATGATTGTATATTCGTAAGTTATGTTGACGAAGTGTTTAACTGATGTGAGTCGTTGGATTTTGAGGGAGAAAATTATGGTCTGAGGTAAACCTTATAATGCGAGGGAGAAAAAAATTCAAGAAAGCAATTAGAGAAAACACACAAATTTATGTGATTTTTGGAAAAAACTTTCTATATTCAAGGCTAAGTTGAGCAGAGGGTTTTACTACTTGAAGGCATTATGAGTGTGAAGTACAATAAAGGAGAGATTGCTGAAGAGTACAGTAGGAGAATTTAAAAAGATCCTTTTCCTTGAGAAGAAATTGACATTTGCACATGGGATTAGCGTTTTGTTGGAGAATGATTGCTAACATAGTAGTAATAACTATTAGTAGGTATAATGAAAAACAAAACTCCACTAATCTATTTGTGAAGTTTTACAGAAAGATTGAGAGCAAACTCCACTAGCGAAGGGGCTTGGAGAATATAGAGAGGAAATCTTGTGATTTGGACCATTGTTTGAGGACAGTCTCTATTAGAAAAGTGGTTTGGAAGACACAAAGGGCAAGCCCAGTGCAAAAGTGATTTGGAGGAGGATGATCTCGTGCTCGAAAATAGTGTAAGAGTATGGTTCCATGGCAAATCCCATTAGGAAAGGAGTTTGGAGAGTACCTGTAATATTCCGTGATTTCAATGTACAGGTATTGTCCGCTTTGGCTTTAGAAAAACTATGTGACTTGAGTGCTTCCCAGGAGGTCACCCATCCCAATGCTACTCCAACCCAAGTACGTTTAATTATGGAGTTTTCCATCATTAGCCTCATGGTTATCTACTTATACAGCTCAGGATTTTCCTCTCTTTTCGATGTGGGATGATTCATTTATATGCCCCTCTCACTACTTATTATTCGGTCTAAAAGCCTGCCAGGAGCCGCATTTTGTCTCAGTGATTCTTTTCTCTTAGGACAACACCCGGCGATCACTCTCTGCCCTCTTCGGCCACAGGCATCACAGGCCCACCAGCTTCCGCCTGGTTCGTCCTCGAACCACATCGTACTGTGGGAAGTCGGCTCTGATACCATATTGTAATATCCCGTGATTTCAATGTAGAGATATTAACGCTTTGGCTTTAGAAAAACTGTGTGACTTGAGTGCTTCCCAGGAGGTCACCTAGCCAATGCTACTTCAGCTCAAACACGCTTAACTGTGGAGTTTTTCATCATTAGTCTCACGATTTTGCCCCAAAATGTGCCTCTGCCATTTGAGATCACGTTATCTACTTATATAGCTCAGGATTTTCCTCCCTTTTCGATGTGAGACGATTCATTCATGTATCTCTCTCACCACTTATTATTCGACCTAGAAGCCTGCCAGGAGCCGCACTTTGTCTCAGTGATTCCTTTCTCTTAAGACATCACCCAGCGATCACTTCTCACCCTCTTCGGCCACGAGCGTCACAGTACCCTTAGGGCAAGATTGACTGGGAAAAGCGTTTGACGACTTAGGGGTTAGATGTATGAAAAACATTTTGAACCCGCTGCTCCATTCATGAGATTTGAGGAATTGGCCCATTTTGGCTAGGTTTGGTTAAACAGTATTTGCAATCTAGTACAATGTTACACTGATTCGTTGCATTGTCACTTAGACAGGTGGAATGTGATTTTTATACGCTCGTAGGAGATGTGTCATATTCATTTAGTATAAGTAGCATTTCTAATATATGATTTTCGCAATCCACGATCATTTTAAAATCAAAAGAAATAAATGGGATTTTTGGAAAATTTCCCCTGAATGGGATGGGTGGGGGGGGGGGGGGAAGAAGGGTAGCCCTTTGTTGATTTCAATCTTGAGGAAAAGAAATCATAAAAACTTTGTTAAAGCTACCCATGATTTCATGTATTTGAGGAAATTGGCAACATCATGCCTTGGGCACTGCCCCATTCCCTTGAAGTCATGCTGGTGAAAGAAAAATGAGTGATTGGGGAAAATAATTATTGATTATTGAAACAAGTGATTTATGGCTTATCATCAAAGGAGATGGCAGGGGGCCAATGGTGAGGAGTTGCTCTTTACTTTGCCTTGACAAGATACAAAGTAGCATGATTAGAAAAAGGAATTTGAGGCGATTTATATATTATTTCTGTTGTCGTTGCTGTTGTTGCTGTTATTTTAACGAGTTTTACGATAAAATGCGTTAGCAATTTGTTCTTGTTTTCAACTTTTTCGACTCAAGTCTCTGTCGTTCAGCGACTCAATAATTATCGCTTAGATTTCTGTTAGACTCATTTTAACATCTTTTAAAATAAATCGCCATTCAATCTGTTGAAAGGACAATGATTGTGCTTAAGTTAACAAATGCTCTTTTTTGTTATGATCTCAATTACTCTTGGAACTCTTTTAAGGTAAAAGATTAAAGATTATCGACAGCTAAAAAAATTAGCAAAATCATGTCAATGTTGGAAATTTTATTGATTTGAAAAGAAAATCATTATTCAATATAAAGAGAGTAAATTTTTTTTATTTAAGAATTAATAGTTTTAATGTGAAAATATGTCAATTGATTTTAAATTGAGTCGATGTTATTTCAAGCAAAAGATGGGTCTTAGGAGGCGTTTGGTTCGTTGTTATCCCAATGTTATGTTATGTAATCTAGATGTCATCTTTTGAATAATAATTTTATAATCTTATAAAAAATTATTTACAGATATCATTAAATCAAACAATTACTTTCTCTAGATAACATAGCATAGCATCAATATAACATTGAACTAAACGCCCCCCTAATTAGAATTATTTTGTTTTTTGAGATGATTATAATTTGTATGATTTTTTGAGCAATTTTTGAACAGTAAACATAATTGGAAATCCTTTTTTTTTTGTTTTTTTGAGTTTCTCTATTTTTAGGATTTGATTAATTAGCCCATCTCATCCAAACCAAACAAGTAGGGGAGAGGAGGGCCTACCCTACAAAGATGTGGTCCCTCTTCCCCAATTTTCTTCTATTGACTATAGTGCTTTATGTGCTCCCCACATTACTTTGATTCCTTTCTATACATGAGTGATGAGGACTCTTTTAGGGGGACCATAATGATTTTAAGCTTGGATGTGAACCATGGGTCCCTTTTTGCATAGTTCTTCTAATGAGAATCATATAAATTAAAGCTTTTTATCTTAAGTTTTAGGCAATAGATGCAAGTGGAGACAAATACAAGAAAACATTGATTTAATGATATTTATCCTAAGTTAGGGTGTTTATCCTAAAATTAGGACGTCGAGTTGGGACCTATAAGAGTAGTGATGTCTCAAAACTCATTTGGCAAGCGAGTAGATCAATAAATAATTTCTCGACAAATATGATTTTTATTAGCTAGTGATAGATAGTCTTCATTCGAAGAGCTTACTCGATCATCGACAATTTACCATCACATACTTGGGAGTTCAGTAAAAATCCAAGTGAAGTAGTTGTATTCTTAGCTCTATAAGGTCTGTTTATTTGTAAGGTTAAATTTAATAGAGTTAAAATTAAATTTGAATAGAAATATTTTTTTATTAAAAATTGTGAATAATGTGAAATAAAATTAGTTATTATGTTGAGATATGTGAGGAATATGATATAAGTTAGTTATTATTTTAGTAATGTGTGTAGGATGTAAAATAAAGTTAATTTTTAATATTAAATTTTACGTATGATGTGATATGTCTGATTAAAATTAAACCAATTTAATTTTTAACTTCAAAATAAATGGGACAGTTATATTTTGAAGCCTCAAGCATGAGATACTAGAGTGATATATATTTGAACTCAAAGAGCTTTACACTCTTTTTATAAAATTTTTTGAAGTAAAACAATCTTTTCTCTATTTCTCTCCATATTTTCTTATTTCATTACTTTCCTTAGCTGGTTAGCCCTAATTTAACCAATGTTGGAGCTCTGATATATATCGTCATTGACTAAAATTATACAAATAACATACGATAAAGTGGGCATCTGATTTAATATCATCTTAATATTATATCATATTATTTAAAAAAATAATTATTTAGTTTAATAATAACACGCATAGATAACATTATAAAATGCACTTCAACATAAAATGCGCATGAAATGTCGTAGTCAAATTTAATTGCATAATTTAGCGAACTTTAATTGATCCCATTGGATATCTCTACTTGGCCATTTGACCTAATATAATTATGGATAATATGTTATTTAATTTCATCACAAAAATATGTTATTTAATATTTTGGAAAAAAATATATGATTTTTGGTAAGTGTATTTGATGTTTTATGTCACTTTTATGCGCTTTCATAACTCTAGGCCTCGTTTGGTTCGAATTTTTTTTAAACAAAAAAAAAAATATTTTATTTTTTAAATTTAATGAAAAAAATATATTTTAATATTAGAAAGTATGTAAAATGTGAGATACTTTTAATTCTAATATTCGTATTTGTGTTGGATGCGAAATAAAATTAATTTTTATAGTTAAAATTTGTGTTAGCTAAAAAATTTGTCTCGAATCAAATGAGATCACAGAATATTATTTATCTTCTCTTGATCTAATCTTGTTGAAGTGTCTGAATTTTTTATTTATTATAATTCTTGTCCCATTAATCTCATTTCACTTGGTGAAATAACTACCTCATTTTCTTATATAAATATATATATATATATA